>JAXGFW010000195.1:0-51000 GCA_034376525.1 Nicotiana benthamiana
GGCTCGGGCTGCTGCACGGAATAAGAAGACGCACGTGTTCTCACCATCTACGAATGAATAGAGTAGAATGACAATCAATATTTGAGAAACAAAATTGCACGACAAGAATGAACAAGGTGAAACTTTTCCTAACTCCGTAACCTCTGGGGGATAAATACAGACGTCTCTGTACCGATCCCTCAGACTCTACCGAGCTTGTCCGTGAGTTATGAGACCCAAGTAACCTAGTGCTCTGATACCAACCCGGATTTACCCACCATCTGGAGTCATGATGGTGCCTACTGTCGAAGCTAGTCAAGCCAACCTTTATAATCATTTTCACAAACTTAAATCTATAACAAATCATATCCTAGAATAATTAATTAAACATGCGGAAGTCTTCTAATGAAAATAAAAAAAATATGCGGAAAGCTAACAACATATCTCTACCCAGTATCTGGTGTCACTGCTCACGGACAACTAAAGAGTACTAAAAATAATAGTCTGAAAGAAATACATAGCATGTCTGTTTGATACAATTTAACAAACTGAAAGAAATATATATAGGAGACTCGGGGCCCGCGAACGCCAGTGAACTACCTCAGAGCCTCTGGACTGAAGGATACTACTGATGGTGGGTAAATCCGGGTCGTGACACTTGCATCACGTCAATCAAACATTGGGTGAATCACTCGAACAAGATCTCAACAAAGTTACTCTGTTAGAGATAAGTTAGACAAAGGAGTTGTACTGTTTAAAACTATTAGGGATTTAGTTCAGTACACGCAAGTGGTTTAGTTTACTTTCTCAATTATCTTTACCTTATGTTATCTTTTTTGCATTTACAATAATTGTTTATTTCTTACTGAATAGGAATCCAGCTATTGGATTGTGGTAAAACTGGTTAATTTGGAACTTGACCGGATGGTCATACTTGGCATGCAACAAGTGCAGTCGAAAGGTGGAAAAAGCTGGAAATAAATACTTTTGTGCCAAATGCAATGAAGAAGAGTCTTCTATTACTCACAGATTAGTACTATTTAGTGTAATTTTTAAAATCTTATATCTATAAAAAAATATGCATAAGGTTAATAAAACTTGAGTTATAGGTATAGGCTTCAAGTTCGTGTTATGGATTGAACCACTTTTATCTCATTGTTGCTTTTGAATCGCGAAGCTATGCAACTTATAGGGAAGTCCGCAAAAGAACTTAACGGAAGATTAGTTGAGGTATACTACTAAAATTAATTTGATTAACCATAAAAAATTTCTAACTTATGAAATTTGGTGCAAACTTCACTTGCGGATGCTAACTGTTCTTATTCAAGTGAAATGGACGATATTCTTAAAAAAATTCATGTTCAAGGTTATTGTTAAGCAAGAGAATACTGAGTCGCAGGTCGATGTCTACAAAGTTCTTAAGTATGCTGATGATGATGACCTTCTAAAGGAATACGGCCATACTTTATTCAAAGACAATATGAATGTAAAATTTTTGACAAAATATAAACCTCATGATATATAATTTATGTATAAATACTTTTCCACTTATAGGATGATCGTTCGTTTTTATTTTTCTTTAACAGGATCCATATTTTTTGGATGGACAAAGCTCAAGTGGAGATAAGTTTTTTGGGGAAATTTCATGAAATTAAAACATTTACCTCATTTTTTATTGGTTCTGCAACTACTATTAAATTGTTTTGGTTTCTCAAAGGATCTTATGGTCGAAAGTCAGCTGAAGTTTTTTTTTGCAAACTTCCATTAAGAAAAGTGTATCAGAAAGTGGATTGTTGGTGTTAGGCAATGGAGATGCTTGCAATGCAAAAATATCCCCTTTGAAGACATATGACAAGAAGACTAGATCTGATAATAAGGCATCAGCAGTAGCAGCAGATGATGACTTTAATTCTCAACTGTCTAGCAACAAGGTTCGCAGAGTCATAAAGAAAGAAAAGAACCATTGATTGGTCTTATGGCAATGCGCCTTGCTCTGCACTTATATATTTTGTACTTCTGTCTCTTCAATGTTCTGCGTTTTATATGTTATATGGTGAAATGACTCTACCCATGCAACTTCATATTTTATTTATCAATCATGATGCGATTCTGTTAACAGATGACTTTTTGCTGCCTTGTGAATTTCTTTTATGCAGTTTTAAGTGATTTTTTTATATGCATACTCTTTATTTGTCGTCGTCGTGGGTTGATGCACTTTAACGGTGGTTTTAATGGACACTTAGAGGTGATTCATGGCTGGTGTGTAGCAACTATTTGTGCATAAAATAAAAAGTCTTCATTCCTCAATCATATGTGGCTTACTAAGACATTCAGAAGCCAAAATCATATTTGATGATCAGGCCGTTGCTCCAACTTGGTGAACGAGCAATCAGTCTTGTATCAAAAGGTAACATTTAGCTTTCAACTTTTTGTTTTCGTCAACATCCTGTTTTTGACTCTACATATTATTAGTTCTGCCATGTAAAGTATATTAGAAAGTTTATAAGTTGTGTATGGTTAAACTTTTGGAATTTTCTTTTTGTTAAAATTTTCTGTTCATTTGTACAATTATTACCTTATATATGAATTGTTCTACTTATTGAGTATGCAGTTGAATGCAGATTTTTTTGTTAAGTTTTTGCTCTTTGTATATATAGTTAGAGTCTTTACTTTCAGAATTTGTTCTTTCTGATTCAGAGTTATGATGAGCCATGGAATTCCAATTAAGTGAAATTTATGATTAACTGTTGTGTTGCGAGCCAGAACTCCAGTTAACTGAATTGTGAACTCATCTTTTGTAGATATAGTTAAGGGTCATCCAATGTTATTTTATTGTCCAACCCATCTCCAACTAATGATACTGTGCAGCAAAATATCCTCCTATCAGGATATAAGGAATGTAGATCTTCACAACAAAGAATCATATAATTAAGCTTCCTATTTTCTTCAGACTATACTACTAAAACTTTTAGCTTCTACAGATGAGTGATAATGTATTTGGCCGTATCCGCTGCTTTTACTGCACAAACACATATATAGTTCAGCAAATATGACATAATTGAAGTTAGGCAATGCTAAAAGAATTTCTCAAATAATCTTCTTATAGCAGTTATGCAAAAATATTCTAGAACTTCTAATAGGATGTATGTGTCCACAACATGCTTACATATGACATATTGAAGTTAAAATCAATGCTAAATAATGAAGATGCAATAGGTGATCCATGTTTTGGCACCTCCGTGGTGTCCTTTTTCTTCTTTGTTTCCCTTCCTATTATGGCATTTATTCATTGAGCTCTTATCTTTGACTGGGTAGCTTAGTCCCGTGCCAGTAGGCAATGAGAATTTGGATGTTGAAATCTAAGCCGCCTAAAAGATATTCTCCCAGTTGATTGAAACAATTTGTTCTCCTTTGTATGTGGAGATTGTTATCGTTTGTCCGTGTTCAAAGCAACGAGAAACTGGAAACCAGTAAGAAGAAGAGACACAAAAAACAGAAATCACAGAAATGAAGAAATCCGAGACCACAGAATTCACTGTGTGTCCTTAAGGAATTTAACCCCCTCACTGTACCCGAGGTTGTGGATTATTTCCTCCCAGGATATAACGGATATACCTGTCGTAGGAGTGGCGGTACCTCAAACGCCTACGACTTCGACGAACTCAAATTCGGGAACGAAATCACACTATGACTCGATATGTTTCAGTTTGCAGAAAAGAATGCAGAATTTTTAATGCACGAATATTTTTTTTTTTTTTCAGTACTCGAAAATGAGGCATTGCCTCAGTTTATATAGCCTCGAATTGTGACTGTTCGGAAAGGCTTGGTGCCTGTTCGGGAAAGGCCATGCCTTTTTCTGAAAAATAAGAACGTTGGGAAGTTTACAGTTAACAAATTAATATTTTTCTCGCGGGAATTAAAAATAATTTCAGAAAATGAAGATTGAATTTTAAATAAATTTGGTCCAAAAAGATTATCAATCAATCAGATCATTTGACCAAATCCAAATCCAAATCCAAAGCCGAAGCCGAGCCGAGCGACGACGACGGCGCGAGGGGAGTCCCTCTTCTTAACCCTTTAAGAGCTAGAAGAAGTGCTTTCTAATATAAGCACATAACTTTCCCTTTCTACCACCAATGTGGTACAAAGCTCCTTTTCAAAGGAACTTTGCTTTGAAACTTCATTTTCCTTCTATTGTCTTCTTCCCTCCATTTCTCATTCACACCAACTTAGCTAGCTTTAATCATTAACTAGCTTTAACAATCCCCCACATGAATGGGGAATGGCTATATGATGAAAAACATGCATGAAAAAAAAACTGTGTGATTCGTAAGCAAGAATTAATTGCATCTTGATAAGTAGATTTCTCTTTGAACTTTCCGTAGTGAGCATATGTCGGATATACTCGGTCAATCGGTAGATTTGATATCTTTGAACCGTCGAGCTTTGGTGTATACCTAGACAACCACATGTCACACAATTAACCCTTTAACCGTTTTTGGTTCTCATTGTTTTGTTCGTTTCAGCCATGAACACTTCCTGGTTCATAAGTGCGTAGAGAGCTGGCCTTACAGAGTTCTCCTTGAAGCGGCTTACACTTCACACTTACATAGGTGATTCCTAAATGTGTCATCCCGTAGATACACTATTTGATATACCCCGTATCAAACTTAGAAACCATTAAAAAGCCTTAATGCTTTATCCTGGTACTGAACATTGTCTCATCACGAGAATGGACCAAAAAGTTATTGTGACAATGTTGAACCGTCATCAATGACTTTGTTTGATCTCTTTGAACCTAGATCTTGGGATCTCATGTCTTCTAGGTAGAGTTACAGCCACGATGACTTGTCCTCGGGCATAGTCCCATTCCCCTCGATGATCTTTCAACCACTTCTCTAGTTAGGCCTTTAGTTAGTGGATCCGACACATTATCTCTTGACTTAACATAGTCAATTGTGATAATTCCACTAGAGAGTAGTTGTCTAACGGTATTATGTCTTCGTCGTATGTGACGAGACTTTCCGTTGTACATAACGTTCCCGGCTCTTCCTATTGCCGCTTGGCTATCGCAATGTATGCATATAGGAGCCAACGGTTTGGGCCAAAATGGAATATCTTCTAAGAAATTCCGGAGCCATTCAGCTTCTTCACCGGCTTTGTCTAGAGCTATGAACTCAGATTCCATTGTAGAGCGGGCGATACATGTCTGTTTGGATGACTTCCAAGACACTGCTCCTCCACCTATAGTAAAAACGTATCCACTTGTGGATTTAGTTTCAGTTGAACCGGTGATCCAATTTGCATCACTGTATCCTTCAATAACTGCAGGATACCTGTTATAATGCAAAACAAAGTTTTGAGTATGTTTCAAATACCCCAAAACTCGTTTCATTGCCAGCCAATGATTTTGGTCGGGATTACTCGTGTAGCGACTTAGTTTACTTATAGCACACGCAATATCAGGTCGCGTACAGTTCATAATATACGTCAAACTTCCCAACACTCTGGCATAATCCAATTGAGAATGACTTTCACCTTTATTCTTTGCAAGAGCAAGGTTCATATCAATTGGCGTCTTTGCAACTTTAAAGTCCAAATACTTGAACTTTTCAAGTACTTTTTCAATATAATGAGATTGAGACAATGCTAGACCTTGAGGAGTCTTATGGATTTTAATTCCCAGAATTAAATCGGCAACTCCTAAGTCTTTCATATCAAACTTACTAGCAAGCATGCGCTTAGTAGCATTTATGTTAGCAATGTTGTTACTCATTATTAACATATCATCCACGTATAAACAAACAATGACGACGTGGTTCGGAGTGTTCTTAATGTAGACACATTTATCACATTCATTTATCTTGAATCCATTTGACAGCATCGTATGGTCAAATTTTGCATGCCACTGTTTTGGTGCTTATTTTAGTCCATAAAGAGACTTAACAAGTCTACATACCTTCTTCTCTTTCCCCGGAACTACAAACCCTTCGGGTTGTTCCATGTAAATTTCTTCCTCCAACTCTCCATTTAAGAAGGCTGTTTTCACATCCATTTGATGCATTTCAAGACCGTACACGGCGGCTAATGCTACTAACACCCGAATAGATGTAATCCTCGTTACCGGCGAGTATGTATCAAAGTAATCAAGACCTTCTCGTTGTCTAAACCCTTTAACAACTAGTCTTGCCTTATATTTTTCAATAGTGCCATCAGCTTTCATTTTCCGCTTGAAAATCCATTTGGAACCTAAAGGTTTATTCCCTGGAGGAAGATCAACCAATTCCCAAGTATGGTTGTTCAATATGGATTCTATCTCACTATTGATTGCCTCTTTCCAAAATTGAGCTTCCGATGAAGATGTAGCTTCGTTGAACGTTCGAGGCTCATTTTCCAACAAAAATGTTAAAAATTCTGGTCCAAAGGAAGTAGTCGTCCTTTGACGTTTGCTACGTCTTGGATTTTCCTCATCAGGAATGTTTTCCTTTATTTCTTCCCGAGGTCGTTTAGATTCTTTGCTAGACGACGCACATTCCTTTTTATACGGATATATGGTTTCAAAGAAGTCAGCATTATCTGATTCAATTACCGTATTCACCTGAATGTCGGGATTTTCTGATTTGTGAACCAGAAATCTATATGCCTTACTATTTGTGGCATATCCTATGAAAACACAATCAACGGTTTTAGGTCCTATTTTTACCCTTTTGGGTTTAGGAACTTGCACCTTGGCCAAACACCCCCACACTTTGAAGTATTCCATATTGGGCTTCCTTCCTTTCCACTTTTCGTATGGAATAGATTTTGTTTTGCTATGGGGCACTCGATTGAGTATTCGGCTAGCTGTTAGAATGGCTTCCCCCCCACAAGTTCTGGGGTAAACCAGAACTTATTAACAGGGCATTCATCATTTCTTTCAGTGTTCTATTTTTTTCTTTCCGCAATTCCGTTTGATTGTGGCGAGTAAGGAGCAGTTGTTTGATGAATAATGCCATATTCCAAACATATTTGTTCAAAAGGAGATTCATATTCACCGCCCCTATCACTCCTTATCATTTTAATCTTTTTGTTAAGTTGAGTCTCAACTTCAGTTTTGTATTGCCTGAACGCTTCAATTGCTTCATCTTTACTATTAAGTAAATAAACGTAGCAATACCGCGTACTATCGTCAATAAAAGTTATGAAATACTTCTTTCCACCGCGAGATGGAATTGACTTCATGTCACAAATATCTGTATGGATTAAGTCTAAAGGACTTGAATTCCTTTCAACTGACTTATAAGGATGTTTAGCATACTTAGATTCAACACAGATTTGACATTTTGATTGATTGCATTCAAACTTAGGCAATACTTCCAAACTAATCATTTTTCGCAAGGTTCTATAATTGACATGTCCTAAACGTGAATGCCATAAATCATTTGACTCAAGCAAGTAAGACGAAGCAGAAACTTTATTATTATTAGCAACAACCATTACATTCAGTTTGAAAAGGCCCTCTGTGAGGTAGTCTTTTCCTATGTACATTTCGTTCTTACTTATTACAACCTTGTCAGAAACATAAACACATTTAAAACCGTTCTTCACTAGAAGTCCGGTAGATACAAGATTTTTCCTAATTTCAGGAACATGACAGACGTTGTTGAGAGTCACCACCTTGCCAGAGGTCATCTTCAGCAGTATCTTTCCATAACCTTCAATCTTGGCCGTTGCAGAATTTCCCATATATATTGTTTCGTCGGGCCCGGCGGGAGCATATGAAGCAAAGGCTTCTCTAACAGCACAAATGTGGCGAGTGGCGCCAGAGTCAATCCACCACTCTTTCGGACTTCCCACTAGGTTGCACTCGGACAACATAGCGCACAAGTCATCAACCTCCTCGTTTGTTTCAACCATATTAGCCTGACCCTTCTTCTTTTCCTTTTTCGGAGCACGACAGTCTGCAACTTTGTGTCCGATTTTTCCACAATTATGGCAGTTTCCCTTGAATTTCTTCTTGTTGGGATAGTTCCTTGGTCCCGATGCCTTTTTCCTCTTTTTCATATTAGTTGGGGCAGTTTCAACTATATGTGCTCCCCCTATGGTTGATCTCCCATTTGCCTTTTTCTCCGCTGCCTTGTTATCTTCCTCGATTCTCAACCGGACGATGAGATCTTCCAATGTCATCTCCTTTCGCTTATGTTTCAAGTAATTTTTGAAGTCCTTCCATGAAGGAGGCAACTTCTCTATCACTGCCGCAACTTGAAACGCCCCACTAATCACCAAACCTACAACAAACAACATGTAAGTGACGGGGCACTGAATACTTTTGACAAAGGCATTAATTAAATTTATACCTTCAGCGAGGAGATCATGGATGATAACCTGCAACTCTTGAACTTGAGTGACAACAGACTTGCCATCTACCATTTTGTAGTCCAAAAACTTGGCAGCGATAAACTTCTTTAAGCCAGCATCTTCTGTTTTATATTTCTTTTCCAACGCATCCCATAGTTCTTTTGATGTTCCCACATTACTATAGACGTTGTAAAGATCATCCTCCAGTCCGCTAAGAATGTAATTCTTGCACAAAAAATCTGAGTGCTTCCACGCCTCAATTACAACAAATCGTTCATTTTCAGGTGTTGATTCCGGCGGAACCGGAATATCCTCCTTAATAAACTTTTGAAGGCTTAAAGTAGTTAGATAGAAGAACATCTTTTGTTGCCATCGTTTGAAATCAATCCCGGTGAATTTTCCGGGCTTCTCTGCCGGAGCCGGTGCTGGTGCAGTACGACTGGAGGACGCAGCATTGCTCGTAGAACCAACCACGGGGGCTGGTGTGGCAGTAACAGTAGCAGTAGCATTCAAATTTGGAGTTTGGTCTCCCATTTCTGTCGTAGGAAATAACAGAACACTTTAATAATCGGTGAAGATTTTATTTCTTCAAACCGAATCAAATTTACACAAACAGAATTAAAACAAACTTCAAATAGAATGTAATAAACTGTATGTAGTATACTTGATGAAGTTTTTATATCTTCAAATCAAGTACCCAAATGAGTAGAAAGTTCTGAAAACTTTAATCTCAACCGGAGTAGAAAATCCGAAGATTTAGTCTCCAAACAACATACAAGTTCGTTACATGCAAACAACAAAATTACAAGTTTCTTTTATTTTCTGGACACTCACAATTTTATGTTAGGAAAAACTGTATGTAATCACTGTTTTATGTAAGAATTTTTTTTTTTCTGTACTGTTGTATCGTTCTGTAACGTTTTAATCAACAGCAGATGAACACGGAAATAATAACATAAATTCCTTAAGCTTGTTATCGTTTGTCCGTGTTCAAAGCAACGAGAAACTGGAAACCAGTAAGAAGAAGAGACACAAAAAACAGAAATCACATAAATGAAGAAATCCGAGACCACAGAATTCACTGTGTGTCCTTAAGGAATTTAACCCCCTCACTGTACCCGAGGTTGTGGATTATTTCCTCCCAGGATATAACGAATATACCTGTCGTAGGAGTGGCGGTACCTCAAACGCCTACGACTTCGACGAACTCAAATTTGGGAACGAAATCACACTATGACTCGATATGTTTCAGTTTGCAGAAAAGAATGCAGAATTTTTAATGCACGAATATTTTTTTTTTCTTTCAGTACTTGAAAATGAGGCATTGCCTCAGTTTATATAGCCTCGAATTGTGACTGTTCGGAAAGGCTTGGTGCCTGTACGGGAAAGGCCATGCCTTTTTCTGAAAAATAAGAACGTTGGGAAGTTTACAGTTAACAAATTAATATTTTTCCCGCGGGAATTAAAAATAATTTCAGAAAATGAAGATTGAATTTTAAATAAATTTGTTGACCGAAGCCGAAGCCGAGCCGAGCGACGACGACGGCGCGAGGGGAGTCCCTCTTCTTAACCCTTTAAGAGCTAGAAGAAGTGCTTTCTAATATAAGCACATAACTTTCCCTTTCTACCACCAATGTGGTACAAAGCTCCTTTTCAAAGGAACTTTGCTTTGAAACTTCATTTTCCTTCTATTGTCTTCTTCCCTCCATTTCTCATTCACACCAACTTAGCTAGCTTTAATCATTAACTAGCTTTAACAGAGATTTGAGTGCTGCTTTCTTGATGAATATTAGTAGGTATAGGTTTCGATAGCCTATCAAGTGCTCACTGCTTGCATTCTTGAAACGACTTCACCTGTATGAAGGTAAAGACAATCTCCTAGAGTTGGAATGAAAGAAGCAAGGATGGGCACATCATACTCTGAGGTATTGTGTCATATCATTTATCAATTACAAGCTACAGTAGTATGGACCCTAGCAGACTAATACAAACCATGCTAATATGAAGACCTTTATACAGGACCAAGGAAAGAATAGGACAATTACATGCTCATCAACACTGTAATGGTCAAGATCATACCTGGTAAACCATGCAGTGACATTGTCTGTACCTTATTTATGATACATGCCCATTATAAGTCCGCTATTACGTAGGTCATAATGTAATGATCCACTTATGAATACAGCAATACTTTTGTTTTTTTACAACCACAGTCTAACTCCTTATAGGAATATCAACTTCTTTTTAATAGACATTTGATGACCCATGCTTAGGTATTATTCCACTAAAACTTTAATGTAGCAATTGAATTCATGATCTAACCAGTAGAGGTATCAAAGTTTTAGTATCTTTGATTTTGTTTCTAATTATATAAATATATTTTATATTTTTCAGTTGTAATTTATAGTATCTTTTATTAAGTTTCTGAATATATAAATTTTTTTAAAAAAAATTGGGAAACATATCAAACTAAGACAAAAAAAGTTAAAAAATAAACTTCTTGTATTCTAAACTTCTTACTTCTTTTTGTTACGAAAAGGAGTAGTAGTAATCTATCTATATAATACTTCTCTCTTTGTTTCATCAAATGCACAATATATATATATATATATATATATATATATATATATATATATATATATATATATATATATATATATATATATATATATATATATATATAAATTGCACACAAATAAAGAGCCGCATCAGATTCCCTCTTTTCCTCAACTGCTATCCCTTTTAGCTTTTGTTTAAGACTCTTCAACTTCTCAAAACTAATTCAGTTTCTTAACCCAAATTTCCAACGCCTGCCTGCTTCAAGCCTTCAACGTCAATCAAATTTATAACGAAATGCATGTCGTAGTCCGGATTTCATAAAGCGGAGGTTCGTTTACATTAGTTTTTCTTCTAAATTGTTGTAGGCAAGCTTGTTGTGGTTGGTTTAGAAATTTTCGAGTTCGACCTACACTATCAGAAGAAAATAGAGTTTGTTTTGCATCGGAATCAACAGACTGAAGGGTTGCCAAGAATCCCATATTAAATTAACGATAGAAGTGTGGAAGACTCTACAACTGCTTGAAAAATTACTGTTTTTACGGCACTTTGACATGGAAGAACATAAAAAAACTCGCAAGATAGAATCAAATATGCATACAGAAGCAGAAACAGACTAAATTTTCCTCGAACGGTATGAAAATTTAACATTATATAGATAATGAGTAATATTTCAGTTCTTTAAACAATTTGACGTAAACTTGGTGTCTTACTAAATCTTTTTGTTCTACTATTTGCTCAGTTTTTTAGATGCATTAGATGCTGAAATTTAATTATAAGTAAAAAAATGTGTCATATATATCGTAAGAATTTTCTGATCCGTACACCATATTAGTCTCTTTTATCCTGTATATCGTATTTCTTCCGAATATGCATTATTTGGTATATCATTGCATAAATTTAAGATATATTATATCATATGTTTTATCATTTTTTTATATGTTTACTCATCTCATACATCTTATGCATTATTTAAATTGTAGAGCATTTGTAATTTTTAGGTACTTTTAATGATTAATCGTACAGGTTTATCGTCTTTATTAGTCGCTGGTAGACCTGCTTTACTCAGTTGCAAGTATAAGTTTTATGAACAATTCTAATCAGCATATCAAATCTTATGTACTAACCTTTAAATATGCGTTCTGAACAGTTTGCCAAGAAGCACTGCATAATTTCTGATAGAATTGCAAAATGCTCAAAAATTTGTCGGAAAAAATTCTGTTTTTATGGCTTTTTGGCCAAGTAAACCTTTTTCCATTTATGTTTTTATATTTGAAGCTGAGTGGGAGATCCGTCTGTACAACTATTTATAATTTTTTAATTAAGTAATGTTTGTTATTTCTTTACATGAGTAACTTTCATTTTACTATAATCTATTCATTATAGTATACATTAAATCATTAACATAATGGAATAACACTAACTTATTCTTATATGAGTGGAGTTGCTATGCGACATATTTTTTCAAGCATGAAGAAAACTACAATGCTTTTTAGATTATTGATCCACAAAAAATCATTAAATGTTTTATAATCTTCTTCTTCTTACATTATTAATGAGCAGAATACATGATCAAAAAAACATCTTATACGACTTCCAGAGATTAAAATTGATAAATATTTTGGAAAAAAACAAATACTTCATTATGAAGAAACCCTACGCGAGAATAATACAAAAGTTAGAATAAGCATTTAGGAATAGGGGACTTGGCCTTTAAGCTGTTACAGTACCCTACAGGAAGAACCTTTAGTATTAGAGACGAAGCTGGAAACTGGTTTCATCATTCAAAGGAGTTCAATCATATCATTACTAGCTTTTATAAAATTCTTTATTCCACCAACCATACTTCCTCCGCAAAAATACTTACATATATGACTGCCCTAACCTTAGTCAAACTAATTGACCACACCTCCCCCATTAAAGAGCCGAATGAGGAGGAAATAAAATATGCTCTATTCTCTTTTACGCCACTGGAAGCACCAGGACCGGATGGTATCCATCCTTTCTTGTATCAAAAATTCTGGGGTATTACCAATAACCTATTAGTCAACTTCTGTAAGGAATCCTTCACCAAAAATTAAATGATTGAGGATATGAACAGTACCTATGTGTGTTTAATTCCAGAACACCAAAATGCTGAAACCTTAAGGCAATATAGACACATTAGTCTCTGCAATACAGCCTATAAGGTAGTCACAAAAATTATTGTTAATAGAATAAAACTTTTGCTTAATGATATTATTCATCCCTCCCAAACAAGCTTTATTAAGGGCGTGAGAGCTTCTAACAATGTTATTATAGTGCATGAAGTTCAAAACTACTTCAAAAACACCAAAGGGAGTAAAGGTAAGATTATGATCAAAATTGACCTAGAAAAGGCCTTTGACAAACTTGAATGGGCCTTTATTAGATTCTCCCTAAAATCTCTCAACTTCCCAGATGAACTAATTGAGCTTATTATGTCCTGTGCTTCCTCCACTCCACCTCCATCCTCATACACGGTTCAAGTACAGAATTCTTTACACCCACTAGAGGCATTAGACAAGGGGACGCCCTATCCCCCTATTTATACATAATATGCATGAAATATTTTCTAGACTCATTAATCATGAAGTAGATTGCTGCAGATGGGACCCCATAACTTTATCAAAAAAAGGCCCCCAATTGTCCCACCTATTCTTTGCAGATGACCTCATCCATATGATAGAAGCCAATCAAAAAAGTTGCAATTCCCTAATAGACACTCTGAACAAATTTTGTGAGTTCTCTGGTCAATCTATCAATTTCATCAAATCTAGAATTGTCTTCTCAAAAAATACCCCCAGGACAAACAATCATTACTCAGTAATTGTCTAAACATGAAAATCTCAAACTCTATAGGAAAATACCCGGATTTCCCCATAACAAACCAGATACTTTCCAAAAAGGACTTCCAATTTATCATTGATAATCTAAACAATAAACTAAAGGGATGGAAAAGCCGTTTCCTGAACTTAGCGGGAAGAACCACTCTCATCAAAGCAACTCTGGCAGCCATTCCCAATCACAACATGCAAATCTTTGACCTACCAAAAGCTACTCTGAATAAGATTGACTCCATCCAACGAAATTTCCTATGGGGTAGTACGTAGGAAAAAAGAAAGTGCCGCCTATTAAACTGGAACAAAGTAACCAGCTCAAAAAACTATGGAGGCTTAGGACTCTATAAAGCTAGTCAAAAAAACAAAGCCTTCAGCTCCAGCCTTGTATGGAGATATGCAAACAACAAAGAAGCCCTTTGGGTTAGAGTCTTACAAAGCAAATATGATAGGACTTCTAAGCTAAACGACTACCCAACTACTAAATCAGGAGCTTCACATATCTGGAAAAATATTCATAAAGGAAATAAGACTTGTCAAAAAAGTATTAAATGGATAATTGGTAATGGAGATTCCACAACCTTTGGAACAACCGCTAAATAAACCACGGAAAAACTCTATGAGATAACATCTATGGCCATCTCCAAAGAGGGGAAGAAGACCTAAAAGTAAGCTTGATAATCCAACATGGGTCTTTCAACCTATCTACCCTCTCCTTCGATCTTCCTGAGGATCAAATCCTCAAAATACACAGCACTTATATACAAAAATCCCAACCGGAAAATGATAGGATTTCCTGGAACACTCCAGGACATAACTCCTTCTCAGTCAAGGCAGCATATGATCTTGTTAATCTACAAGACACGCGGATAAAGGAAAACAACCTTGATTATGGATGGATCTGGAAATGCAACACACTTAATAAATTAAAATACTTCATGTGGTTGCTTGAACTCAATAGGCTCCCAACTGCTACTTTTCTAGCTAAAAGAAATATCTGTACATCAGATATTTACACCATATGCGGTACTGAAAAGGAGGACATAAAACACATGCTCTTCTTTTGCACTTACTCAAAGGAAATATGGAGACAATGTCACATAAAACACAACTATCCCTCATTAGACAATGAACTCTCCACTTTTCACTGGTTAAAATACCAACTTAGATCAAACAAGCATTATAGTCAATACATCACCTGGCCTATACTCTTACCTTTCCTCCTTTGGTACTTATGGACCACTAGAAATGAAAAAATCTTCCATACTAGCAGCCTATACCCCACCATCAAGAAAGCAATCAACAGCTCTCAAGAATTCATATTTCTTAGCAAATGGATCCCTTTTAGATCACCAAAAAGAACAATCCTCGTAAAATGGGAACCTCCAGCCCTGGGGACGTTCAAACTAAACATAGATGGTTCATGCCTTGGTAATCCAGGAAAGGGAGGTACGGGGAGAGTCTTTAGAGACAGTAGAGGGAAATGGATACTAGGATTTAGTAAAGACTTCACAAATACAACAAATATCCAAATGTAGGTCATGTCCCTATTACAGGGTCTTCAACTAGCCTTCCAAAATAGACTAACTCCTCTAGCCATCGAAGCGGACTGCCGGGATCTTATTAACCTGCTTAAAAATGAAAATATGCTTTACCAAAACATTATTGATGATTGCAGGTTCCTATTATCTGAGGTGGGATCGCCACCAGTGAAGTATGCGTTCAGAAAAGCTAATGGGGTAGTGGACGCCTTAGCCAAGCATGGATGCAGTTTGGACTCTTTTGCTAATTTAGAAATATACTATTATCCGTCTGTATTTGCTATTCCGCTTTTGATAGAGATGGGATAGGCACTGAGTGGCCTAGACAAATCTCATGTTGTAATAACTATTAATCTTATGTTATGAATAAATGTCTTTAGTTACCAAAAAAAAAGGTAACTAACTGACACCTTTTGGGTTTTTTTTTTATGTTTTAGAGGAAATCCTCAACCGCTACTTTTCAGATGCACACTTAATAACCTGCTCATTATGCAATAGTTCGCCAATCAAATAGGATATATAAATATCATTAGGCAAGTTCGGTGCGACTAGCATTCAGTTAGGAGGCTACTGGTAAGGGGAAGTGATCTTACGTCTCCCATGCGGGAATCACTTAATCAAGCAACCAACTCAGACTTTGTTGCAAAATATAAACTAATGCATCTCTATTAGAACCATTGTGTTTTTATATAAAGTTGTAAAGGCACGATTTTTTAAGCTAATTATGCTTTATTATGATGAACGCATAAATTATACTATGAAAAATGTTTAACTTTTAATTTTTGTTTTCCTTACTTAACAAAATCCACAAATTATGCAAGAACTTATATAGTGTATATATAAAGGGATTTTTATACAAATAGCTGCCAATATTTATTCTTTATCTTTTTTCAGTGTTTATAATTTATACATTAATCTCACACACACACACACACACACATATATATATATTGCGTTCACTGACTATTTTTTGTTTAAGAGATTAGCTGAGCAACTCTTTTAGTTAATTCTCATTAAAGAAAAGTATACTTTACATTTGTCATTGTGCCAATTGCCTCTATTAACCGTAATATTTATATTTAGCTTTTAAAATAACGCAATAATATGTTATACATATTTTCTCTAATACTTTCCGCGCATCGCGCGGGTACTATACTAGTAATTTGTAATAATATGATATTTGCCTTACTACCTACAGGCAAGATATTCTTGGAACGTACCACTAGAATGTGGTGTCTTAATCAAGGAAACCTTTACGGTGTCCGGTTACACGAGACTCGAGAGGGAAGTTTCTTTGAAATTTCACTTAGAATATAATTCAAATCTACTTTATTTTCATGTTTTTGATTTGAGAAATTTTTGCTTGATTATATTTCGTGTCATTCTATTGGGAGATTTCACGTTAGTAGTTAAGAAGATGGGAGCCTACATATAAAGTGTACGAATCTCTTAATGGCATGAGACTTTTTAGGAAAAACTGTACGGCATTTGCCCAAAGCGGACAATATTATACAATATTAACAGTATCAGAGCCAGGTTCGGCGGGGCGAGTACGGACATATGACAAACTAATGGTCTGAGACTCGGTTTGCTTATCTTACGACCTTGGAGGTGCACACAAATGAAGAAGCTAGTTGTGGGCTTTGGTTGCCTTAAACGGTCCAATGATGTGGGTGGCACACCGTAATAGTCCTATGGATCATGGTAATAGGTTACGTGGTAGTTCGAGGGAAAGATTGTTGGATGTGCAAACAAAGTCCCACATTGGGAGATGAAAAAATGGGAGTCAACATATAAGGTGTGAGCCTTTTTGGGGAAAAGCGTACGGCTTGACTCAAAGCATATAATACACTACTAAAAATCCAAGCAAAACCGTCCAAAAAATTATCAAAACGCGACCGCTTGCGTGTGGACGATATTATGACGGCCGGAAGGGCATACCGTCCAACATTGGTCGGTCAATTAAATTCAAAAAAAATATTGCCCAAAAAAACCGACTAAAGTTGATCAACAATTTAATTATGTAATTAAAAAATACCATCTAGAAATCGAACCGGGGTCTATACTGTAACACGATACTATTATACCACTAGACTATTGGTGTATTTTATTTTAAGACTGTCTTTTATTTGATTTATACTCTTTAATTATATTTTTGCACGAAAATAATCGGCTAAAGTTGGTCGGTTTTATTAAGAAATAAAATTACCGACCGAAGTTGGTTGATTTATTAAAATGACCGGCCGAATTAACCGACCAATTTTTTAAATATTAGTTCTAATTTTTTAAAAGAAAAACTGGCCAAAGTTGGTCGATTTCTTGAAAAATAAATTTCTCGAGACTCAAAAATAGTTTTCCGTATTTTTGCGTCAAAGAAACCTATCAAAATTGATCAGTTTCATAAAAAAAGTTAAAAAGTAAAATATTTTTAAAAACCGACCAAAGACCAGTTTTTTGATCGACTAAAGTGATCAATTTTTTCCGAATTTTTAGTAGTAATATCATGCCATGTTATTAGTATATTGAGCCGTTTTAGCCCAAACATATTCTTTTTGACAGTAGGGTAAGCATGGGAGAATAATCACATGCAAGTGGGGCATAACATAATCATATCATATTATTGGAATAACAACTGTTGTCGCGCGAGATCTGATTATCTGATTGATAGAAACTCCACCTTACTTTGTAGAATTAATTGACATCCTGTCACACTCGAACAAATTCAAAGTTAACTCCAAAATAGAAAGTTTGAAACAGTGTAGTAGTATCAGGTGCATTAAGAGTAGAAGGAATGGAATCAGGTAGCAGCTTGTGATGGCATCGTTTAAAACATAATCAGTTTTTAAAAAATTATTTAAAGTTTAGTCATTTTTGACAAACTTCGAACCTGCATAACTGAGAAGAATAGGATTATATTTCGTTTCTTCGTTACTTCAACGTGTATACGATGTGCTTGGTATTCCAGATGGACTTGGTCAGCGGTAGATTAATTAGTCACAGATTAGTTTTATATCGGATGCAACATATATATACTAAGTACGAGGAAGCAGTATTGAAGCTAGGAATTTTATTAAGGGGTGTCAAAATATAAAAAGTAAACAGACGAAGAATATATGGAGAGTTAACCTATAATACATATACATAAAAATAAATTTTTAACCTAGTTGAACAATGTAATTTTCCGACGAAAGATTGTCCATGACACCTGTTAGCGTAAGCTGGCTCCGCCATTGCAAGGAAGTAGTGTTTGCATCCATATGTGACTTTC
Source organism: Nicotiana benthamiana (assembly GCA_034376525.1). Taxonomy (NCBI): domain Eukaryota; kingdom Viridiplantae; phylum Streptophyta; class Magnoliopsida; order Solanales; family Solanaceae; genus Nicotiana; species Nicotiana benthamiana. Next base: position 18,540 of record JAXGFW010000195.1, read on the forward strand.
TAAGTTGAGCTCAAAATAATTTACAACATTTAAACAAAAGAAAAAAAAAAAGAGAAATTAGTGTGTGTATGTGAGTGTGAGAGATAGACAGAGAGTGTGTGTGTTGTGGGGGGGAGGGGGTTGGGTTGGACCATTTGATTAAATAGGAATGTAGAGCACGTGAAATTTGGTCACTACCACCAAAAGCCCACTAGGAGGGGTAGGCACAACCCAACATTATATTGCATGAAGGGTTCAGTGCAAACAACGATTTGATGGGACTTGTGCAATTTCAGCGTCTCCTTATCGGAAGATTTGCACAAATAGGGTTATTTAGTGCAAAAAAATTTCGCCCCATTAAAAAAGATATTGAAAAAATAGCCCCCTGCTAAAAATTTAAAGTATATTGTCAAAAGTTTGAAGCACGATAATTTGAACTACATTACCAGAATTTTAAAGCACAATGATAGAATTTTGACGCATACTACAAGAATTTGAAGCACGCTTCTAGAATTCTCAAGCATAATGTCAGAATAATTGTATTTTACCAAAAAATTTCTTAGCAAGGTCAAAATATAAACATTAGTTCTAGAATATCTATATTTTACTTTGGACATGAGAACAAAAATTTTGAAATAAAATTTACAATGATCACATTAGCAAGTTCAACACTCAATGCAGGAGCAGCACAAAACGAGCAGCATAGATTTCGACTCTTTCGTGTTTCATTAGCAGATACTGCCTACACTAGCTACTTTTCCTTACTTGCCATGTCCGAGTGCCAAGTTTAGGCAAACATGGAAAGAGTATTACAAGGGCAACTAAAACTTAGCATGCAGCAGAGCAGCATTGGGTATTACACTATTACACGAGAAACCAAAATTGAACCAGATCCACTCCCCGTCTTTAAACAAAACTAAATACAAAGACAATCCAATTTTAGTCGTTACACAAATATTCAAGATTGTCCTTGGTCCTGCTTCACTCAAGCTGACTCTCCATTGGCAGCCAAGCGTCTGATTTTTACATCATAGAAAACTTCTTCAACTTTCCTAAGGTCATATTTCATTCCTGCAACAACAGAAATGACTGAATCAGTAAGTCAATTTGCAGAAACATCAAAATCAAGATATGCAGTAGCACTAAATCAGATCCCGTTGGAAAAAAGATTTTGATTAAAATAAAAAGGCTAAAAACATATGAATAAGTTATGAAAAGTTGCATAGACAGTAGATGCGTTCCTTACTCTAGATTCGGTTAGTGTAAAGTTCTACTTAGGTGACTTTCTTGCCTTCCATAAAAGTCAAAGAAAGGTAGGAAAAACTGTTAGGGAAATAGATAGAATTCAATGGGGTTCTTACAGCCAAAGAAAAGAAAGAAAAAGACGATGCAAATCCACCTCCCACTCCCATGAGCCTCCCTTTGCTCAACATTATCAGCTCCAACATCTCTCTTCCCTTGATGGGGCGACACGAATGCCTTAATGCTTGACTATTTTCCCCGTTGCTTAGTAGGTTAATGTCTAATGGTCTATATACATCAACTAGTAGGAAATATTGACCAGCAAAGAAAAGTGAAAACTAATGCCTTAATGCTCAACTATTTTCCCCCATTGCTTAGTAGGTTGATAGGTTTCGCTGCAACAGCGGTCTATAGACTATAGTATAGCTCAGATGAAAGTGTTCAATGAAAGAAATGGTGGAATCGTCTAAGAGCATAGCCTGCTACAATGGAACTCTCATCGCGTAGCCTTTGGAAATTAAACTTATTTGTTCCCCACTAGATCTTTTACCTCGTAACTCTCATAGATTTCGGAAAAGACTTGTCTTATGGAAACTGCAGTTGGATGCCAATGGCATCAATGAAGAGAACTAGCTTCAATGCCTAATTAATAGTAATACCCTCTTTAAAAAAGAAAACAACCGAAGTCCACTATATCAAAATTAATTTATTGCTCAAACTGGAGAAGTTGACTGACTTGAAAATATATGCCTGTCTGTTACCTCTTTCTTTGGATAGTAAAAAAACATATACTTACCCATCGGACAATTTTTTGATATTCTTTTGCTTCTTTAACCAACAGTATTTTTATTTTGTTGTCCTAAAGCTTGGGATCTTAAAAAAAAGGCAGTCTGGGTCCACAAAGCAACTCGCGTTCATTCATGCGAGGTCTGGGGAAGGACCGCAACGCAGTGAGTGTGATGTAGGTAGCCCATTGGCTGATTTCACCGCTCGAACCAGAGAGCAATAGGTCACACGAAGACAACTTACTTTTGCTCCAAGGTTCCCCTTCAAAGCTTTGATCTCAACCAAAAGAAATTTACCCTACATAACCTTTTTTCTCAATTTCTCCGTGCCCTCAAATAACCGCCTTTTATCTCACATTTCCTAAAGCTCAAACAATTCCATGGATCTCATGTCTTAAATTTCAAGATCCTTTCCTTTGTGCTTCCACATTTCCTAGAGCTCAAAGAATTCCACGGATCACATGTTTCTTAAATTTCAAGATCCCTTCCTTTGTGCTTTCTTTTCACACATTACAAGAGAAAGTTTCAGCTAAAGATACTTCGATATTAGTGATCTAAATATGCAATTTATATAGGACGTTATTATAAATCAAGAAAAATAAAAAATAATCTAATTTATATGGCACGCTCACCGTCAAACTTTTTGCGCAAGAAATCATTTCTGAGATTAAGCATGCGAAATGCTGCATGGAGATCTGTCAAGAACTTCAAAACCTTACGCGGGCAATCATAGTCCCCAGCTGTCACTTGGTTCACCACATATCTAGGCTGCAACATCATCACCACATGATTGGTCAATCCAAAGACGAAGATGCCATAACAGATAGCATCAGTAGCCTTTGCAAAATGAGAATGAGCATAGAAAAAACCTTAAATATATTTTATGTTAATTTGCCTTTGTGTCAACAGAGATAGCTACCGAGTTTAAGTTAGTCATGTAAAGCAGAAAAACAAAAATATTCCAAGTTCTAGCGTATTGCCTTACCAACTCATTTGACATAAAACAGATACCTGCCAGGAAGAAAAAAAACAGTAAGTACCTCCAAAAATGTTGAATCAAGCAATACAACAAAGTTTCAAGACCTTAAAGTCTCTTTCAAGGGAATTAGGGATGGCAAATGGGGCGGGGCGGAGCGGTTTTCAGCGTTTGTGGGGTGGGGTGGGTTACAATGTTTGAGGGGCGGGGCCTAAACTTTTTTTTAAAAAAAATAACGCGGGGCGGGGCGGGTCGCGGGTTTTTAAAACCTAAATCTTGAACTTAAGTCTAAAATGCTACCGGCTTCCCATATCCCAAATCTTTGAACTAAAACCTAAATACACTCGGTCAGTCACGACTCACGCTGCCACGCACAGGCCACAGCCCACAGCGTACTCAGCCCGTCGGCCGTCGCCGGAGTGCGTCCAGCTTCCCGTCACTCGTCAGCCCTCACTGACTGTCTTACAGTAAGCCGCTCTCGTCTCTATATATTTCAAACCCAAATCTATTTTTGATAATACGAAAAATCCTGATGTATTTTGCCAATATTTGATCGAAGGATTCGCCTCTGAGATTTTCTTGGAAAAGTACAAGGGATTAAATACTTAATAAAGCTGTTAGTTGAGTTCTGTTGCAATGTGGTGTGTATATATATATATATTTGCCACAAACAAGAAAATCCACTAGAAAAATAGCCTCAATGACCTGTCGTATTTAGTTTGTTATGTTCATATTTAGTAGCTTTTCTTGCAAGATCTTCAGCCATTGTTTAAAATAGTATCTAGGAACACAATCAAGAATGATATTTTGAAGATTTTTGACAATTTGAAATCAAAAACTTCTAAGTTGTTGGAAAAACTCACAAGTAAAATTGCAATAACACATGATATGTGGACTTCAAACAATACAAAAAAAGGGTTCATGGCTATTACGGCACATTTTATTGATGATTCATGAAGGCTTCAAAGCCATATTCTTAGATTTATTTATGTTCCTGCTCCACATGATAAGGATACTTTGTGTAGTGTGTTGCTTAATTGCCTATTAGAGTGGAATCTTGAAAGAAGAATATCAACAATTAGAGTTGATAATTCTAGTACAAACATTGCTATGATGAAAATCTTGTTAGATGAGAAACTTTGTAAGAGGGACTTATTTTTTATGGGTCGAATGTTGCATGTGCGTTGTGCCGCACACATCTTAAATTTGATTGTGCAAGAAGCACTAAAGGTAATAGAAGATGGAGTGCAGCACATGAAGTTTGTGAAAAGTTGCAGTTGTTTCACCGTATCACTGAACAATTCTCAGGGAGTCAATATCCAACTTCAACTCAATACTTTTCAAAAGTTTGTGATATTAAGCTAGAATTGGAAGCTTGGGTGAAAAGTTTAAATCCTTTGATTAGCTCTATAGCATCATCAATGTTGTTGAAATTTAAAAAAATATTGGGATGATATGCATATTTTGATGGGGTAGCTAATATTTTTTATCCGAGATATAAGATGAAGTTGGTTGAGTTCCATCTTGCACAGATTTATGGTGAAGAAGCTTTACATAAAATTCTAGAAGTTCGGAACCATTGTTTTGATCTCTTTCAAGAGTATACGAGTAGAGTGGTTGCTTCACATGCGTCATTTCAAGCATCTAGTTCTAATGAAGCTGCTAGTGTTGTTGAGGGTGATCGACTAGCTAGTTTCGATAGGTTTGTCGCTTCGAGTAGCGCGAATGTGGACCCAAGATCGGTGTTGGAGTCATACTTAGAAGAGGGTGTGCTACCTCGTACGCCATCATTTGACAGTTTAAGCTGGTGGAAGACAAACGGGTTAAAACTCCCTACTTTGCAAAAGATAGCTCGTGACCTCTTACCCATTCCTGTCTCTACCGTTGCTTCAGAACCGGCCTTTAGCACTAGTGGGAGATTGATTAGCCCGCATTGTAGTAGACTTCATCCTACTACTTTGGAGGCTTTGATGTGTGCTTGCACTTGGTTATGGAATGAGATAAATAGTAAGTAACTTTTTTAATGACTTATTATGTTAATAGTTGTATTCACTTTCTTATTATACTATTATACTTTTTTTTAGGTTCGAGTACAAGCATTGATAGTGTTTCATGCCCGACGATGCTTGATGAAGAAGAAGATCCAGATGTTTGAGTTGCTTGATAATTGAAGGAGGTTGGAGATTTCTGATAAAAACAAGGAAAAATGGAAGATTGAAATTTGTTTCTCTTGGTGTTCAAAAAGTACTAACTTTGGTGCAACTATTTTAGAGTTTTCACAATTTGTAATAGACTAATAGATATCTCATATCTTAATACTCTGCTTTAGTAATCATTTTAACTTGGTAATTGTTGATTTGCTTGCTTCTTGGGCTGTTAAAGTTGCTAATAAGTTTGGTATTCAAGTTGCTGGATTTTGGCCAGCCATGTTTGCTACTTATAAAATCGATCCTAAGATACAGCAAGTCAGCAACATAATTTGCAGAGATTATGTTATAAGGCATCTGTATGCTATTGACCTTAATTATCCAAGAGTAATGTCTACTAGTTTGAAACACTTCAAACAAACATAGAAAATCTATAGACAATGGATTCTGGTATTTGATTTTCTCGTTGCTTTAACTTTTTGTTTTCCACATTGGATATTTTTAAAGTCTAATCGATCTATTTGCATAATAGATAAACTCGAAACTACTCTTAACTTGTAAACACTAGCGAGTAAATGACACTGTTCTACCATTGCTTGGAGAGTGATTGTATTATCAAATGGTAAGGTTCCATTGACGTTTAGTTTCAACCCAAGCAAAAGAATAAAAATAATCCATGTAAAGCACCACGGAAGAAATCAAGTCGAAAAGATGAAAAACTCTATGGTGCATCTTGATTCTTCACTTGGATTATTGGTGAAGTTTGCATTTCAGGCCAAATTTTCAACTTACGTAAGGAAGTTTATGTTCAAACATTATGTCATCATCCACTAGAAATGGTTCTGTCCAAAAGATTTCAGTATTTTAAATTGTGATTAATCAATTTTTTAAAAAAAAAAATCAAAAAAACATATGCGGGCCGGGGCGGGGCGGTTCGGTTGAAAAACAGCAAAAAAAATTTGCGGGGCGAGGCGGGTTGGGGTCTTCGCGGGTGTGCGCGGGTTTGCCCCGCAACCGCACCGCCCCGCACCGTTTGCCATCCCTAAAGGGAATTAGGTAGGCCTCCTAAATGAAGGATAGGAAGGTAAGGGAGGATTAGGTGGTCTTTTACAAGCATAAATCATTAAGATGCCTTTGACCCGTACAAGCAAAAATCATTTAAAAGCAGGGTTTATGGTTTCACATATAAGGTCCTGCTCTCGAAACAACACTGACTGCATATGCATAATGAATTCCTTAAAGATGTGGAGGACTCGAGCCTCAAACCAACAGAGCCAAATGTCTTCTACTCTTGTTATCATCCTTGAAACATTTTACAAAAGAATAACACCAAGTTTACCAATCAAAGCAAGAATAAGAGCAAGTTTTGTACAAAGATATTTTGGAAACTCAGGGTCACTCACCAATAAGATAGTCTTCAATATCAAGTCCAAATTCTGTTGGTGTCACTACAAATTATACAAGTATTAAAAGTTAATAACTTCAAAGATTCTCTATAGCTAAAACATAAAGGTAAAAACTAATAGAAATATACATGATGTTCACTTTGAATATCTAAGACCCTTTTCACCTAAAAATGCATGGAAGAAATTTTCAGCAGAAACAGCAAAGTAAAGCGATTATTCTTACTTTTCAGAGATTTCAACACAAAAAGGAAGGTGATAATCATCCAAGAACTATAGAAAGGTGCAGAGAAAGGCAACTCAAAGCACTACCATGCAAGGATGAGTGAGCCATGATCTTCCCTTTTTGCTACCTCAACTTGGAAAAAGATATGAGGTCAAGACCGCTATGTACATGATAAAGGTCAAGGAATTAACTCATAGAAACCCAGTTGCTGCAAATGGTAAAAAGTTATTAGCTTATAAAGGCCAACCAAGAACGGATTAGACAACCTGCATTTCATTTTTGAGAGTTGAAGTTGAAATTTCCTCATCAGCATTCAATATTTAAACTTTAATTACTCACAGCTATACAGCTAAAATTCACATTTGATTGAGGAAGAAAGTAAATTATAAGATAGGAGAGATAAATAGAAATTTGTAGCTTCATGAGCGAGCCATGGCTAAAAAAGAACTGCCAATTCATAAGAAATACATGCACTCGAAATAGGAGGAGAACAGATAGAAAAACACAATACAAGAAAAAATACTGCAGCCGATGCAGTGTGCAAAATATTCAATAATTATGTCATGATACAATTACTAATACATTTTGCCTAAAAGGAAAATATTGTACACAGAGAAGAAAACTTACAGCCAAGTTTCTCCTCAACTTCATTGTGCAGAACAAGAGTCCCAGTCTCTAACCAATGCATAAAAGCAAGCAATGAGACCACCGTTTGTGTTTCACTCTTCCAATCACCATGATACCTAATACACCAAAAATGGACAATCACGGTGGCCGAAAGACAACCATAAAACCATCTTAAACTGAAAAACAAAGAAAAGAAGGAAATATCACCAAGTATCACTCACCGGAAATACTGACCGGGGCATTCTCGTACAATTTCTGAAAGCCGACTGTAAAGTTCCTTCAGCTCTCCGATCTGAGCCTTAGCCTTCTCTAGAACCTCTATTGCAACATAGTGAATGGAACAATATTTAGGCTAATAATAACTTAACAAAAAGAAATATATATTACTATTAACAATTGCAAGAAACAAGATAAAGCCTGAATTTTAAAGCAAAAACAAATGCAGCACACATACATCTTAATTCAATCCGCACCACCGTTCAAGAGCATGTTCTCCATATTTCATTTCATATGACATTATTTGACAGGAGACGGAGCTTAGGATGTTTATTTAACTTATTTATTATAATGGAAGGCACATCAACAACAACAACAACCCAGTATAATCCCACTTAGTGAGGTCTGGGGAGGGTAGTGTGTACGCAGACCTTACTCCTACCCTGGGTAGAGAGGTTGTTTCCAAATAGACATCCAGCATCCTTCCCTCCAAGAACTTCTCCCCTTGCTCTTGGGGAGACTCGAACTCACAACCTCTCGGTTGGAAGTGGGGGTTGCTTACCATCAAAGCAACCCCTCTTGTCTATAATGGAAGGCACATCAAAGTGTAAAATTAGTATTCCCGCCGTTTCAATTTATGTGGCTGTGGCTGACTTATATAAGTAATGATAAAGGAAGATATCACTTCGATACTTCTAAACACAGAGTAAAAGAAACCCTCTCACTATCCCCAACATGAGATTTTTAAAGCCATGCAAATCAGAAAGTTTAAAGTTAAATTATTTTCAAATAATTAAAGGCGCAATAGTATAATTAATGAAATTCGTGAAATTTATTAATAAATAAATCTCATCAAACATTTCAAACGTATAAAATAAAAAGATTTTCATTGAAATTAGAACGGAGAAAGTGAGTAATAATTTTTTTATACCAGCAACAGGGCGAGATTGATGAACGAGAAGGAGGCTAGCATATATGATCCGAGTAACCGACTCGATCTCCGTCGCCACTGCTCTTATTCGCTCCCGTAGATTCCCGGACTTCTCTAAATGATGCCTGAAGTCCTCGAACTGTTTCTCCAATTTCTCCACCCAAGGATTGGACAAATCACCAGCCGCCATTGAATTAGTAAGAAATGTAGAGCAACAACGAGCTTTATTACAGAGTGAATGAGTTGAAGATGTTAAGGTGGAATTGGGAACGTAGAAACTTTGGGTGGAAATGAGAAGGAGAGGGAAGTAGGGTTTAGGGTTTAACACGTAGTGAGAGAAAACAGTACGAGTGTTTCGAAACGCCGATATCATGTTGAGGATTAATTGGAGGGTGAAATTTTACTCTCTTTAGAAGTTTGCAGGAACTACCCAGTATATTCCCACCATGTGGGGTCTGAGGAGCGTAATATGTAGACGAACCTTATCCCTATCCAAAGGGGCAGAGAGGCTGTTTCCAATCGACCCTCGGCGCATAGGATAACAACAACATATCCAATATAATCCCGTATATAGGATAACGTTACAATTGTCTCAACAATTTAAAAAATCAAAATCTCAACAGATTAAAAAGAAGTACAACAACAAAAAAAACATGAAAAAAACCAGTAACAACAGCACCATATTAAGAAAACTCAAGCAGAAGAAATATTAGGAAGTAGTAGAAATCTATGAATAAGTATATATGAGAATACAACTAGCGCTACTAATAAGGCAAGAAAATACGTTCGACTACCTACTAACCATCTAATTCAATTTTCAATCTCCACATCCTCTATTAAGGATCATGCCCTTGGCTAAAGATGTGTTGTATATTGTTAATTGCCTCTCCCCACCACTTATTTGGTCTACTTCTATCGTTGTGTAAACCCACCGTGAGCAATTTCTCACTAGAGCATCCGTGCATTTTCTCTTCACGTCTCGAATCATCTCAGTGTCACTTTCTGCATTTTATCCATCACGGAGACCACTCCCAATTGCTAGACGACGCACATTCCTTTTTATACGGATATATGGTTTCAAAGAAGTCAGCATTATCTGATTCAATTACCGTATTCACCTGAATGTCGGGATTTTCTGATTTGTGAACCAGAAATCTATATGCCTTACTATTTGTGGCATATCCTATGAAAACACAATCAACGGTTTTAGGTCCTATTTTTACCCTTTTGGGTTTAGGAACTTGCACCTTGGCCAAACACCCCCACACTTTGAAGTATTCCATATTGGGCTTCCTTCCTTTCCACTTTTCGTATGGAATAGATTTTGTTTTGCTATGGGGCACTCGATTGAGTATTCGGCTAGCTGTTAGAATGGCTTCCCCCCCACAAGTTCTGGGGTAAACCAGAACTTATTAACAGGGCATTCATCATTTCTTTCAGTGTTCTATTTTTTTCTTTCCGCAATTCCGTTTGATTGTGGCGAGTAAGGAGCAGTTGTTTGATGAATAATGCCATATTCCAAACATATTTGTTCAAAAGGAGATTCATATTCACCGCCCCTATCACTCCTTATCATTTTAATCTTTTTGTTAAGTTGAGTCTCAACTTCAGTTTTGTATTGCCTGAACGCTTCAATTGCTTCATCTTTACTATTAAGTAAATAAACGTAGCAATACCGCGTACTATCGTCAATAAAAGTTATGAAATACTTCTTTCCACCGCGAGATGGAATTGACTTCATGTCACAAATATCTGTATGGATTAAGTCTAAAGGACTTGAATTCCTTTCAACTGACTTATAAGGATGTTTAGCATACTTAGATTCAACACAGATTTGACATTTTGATTGATTGCATTCAAACTTAGGCAATACTTCCAAACTAATCATTTTTCGCAAGGTTCTATAATTGACATGTCCTAAACGTGAATGCCATAAATCATTTGACTCAAGCAAGTAAGACGAAGCAGAAACTTTATTATTATTAGCAACAACCATTACATTCAGTTTGAAAAGGCCCTCTGTGAGGTAGTCTTTTCCTATGTACATTTCGTTCTTACTTATTACAACCTTGTCAGAAACATAAACACATTTAAAACCGTTCTTCACTAGAAGTCCGGTAGATACAAGATTTTTCCTAATTTCAGGAACATGACAGACGTTGTTGAGAGTCACCACCTTGCCAGAGGTCATCTTCAGCAGTATCTTTCCATAACCTTCAATCTTGGCCGTTGCAGAATTTCCCATATATATTGTTTCGTCGGGCCCGGCGGGAGCATATGAAGCAAAGGCTTCTCTAACAGCACAAATGTGGCGAGTGGCGCCAGAGTCAATCCACCACTCTTTCGGACTTCCCACTAGGTTGCACTCGGACAACATAGCGCACAAGTCATCAACCTCCTCGTTTGTTTCAACCATATTAGCCTGACCCTTCTTCTTTTCCTTTTTCGGAGCACGACAGTCTGCAACTTTGTGTCCGATTTTTCCACAATTATGGCAGTTTCCCTTGAATTTCTTCTTGTTGGGATAGTTCCTTGGTCCCGATGCCTTTTTCCTCTTTTTCATATTAGTTGGGGCAGTTTCAACTATATGTGCTCCCCCTATGGTTGATCTCCCATTTGCCTTTTTCTCCGCTGCCTTGTTATCTTCCTCGATTCTCAACCGGACGATGAGATCTTCCAATGTCATCTCCTTTCGCTTATGTTTCAAGTAATTTTTGAAGTCCTTCCATGAAGGAGGCAACTTCTCTATCACTGCCGCAACTTGAAACGCCCCACTAATCACCAAACCTACAACAAACAACATGTAAGTGACGGGGCACTGAATACTTTTGACAAAGGCATTAATTAAATTTATACCTTCAGCGAGGAGATCATGGATGATAACCTGCAACTCTTGAACTTGAGTGACAACAGACTTGCCATCTACCATTTTGTAGTCCAAAAACTTGGCAGCGATAAACTTCTTTAAGCCAGCATCTTCTGTTTTATATTTCTTTTCCAACGCATCCCATAGTTCTTTTGATGTTCCCACATTACTATAGACGTTGTAAAGATCATCCTCCAGTCCGCTAAGAATGTAATTCTTGCACAAAAAATCTGAGTGCTTCCACGCCTCAATTACAACAAATCGTTCATTTTCAGGTGTTGATTCCGGCGGAACCGGAATATCCTCCTTAATAAACTTTTGAAGGCTTAAAGTAGTTAGATAGAAGAACATCTTTTGTTGCCATCGTTTGAAATCAATCCCGGTGAATTTTCCGGGCTTCTCTGCCGGAGCCGGTGCTGGTGCAGTACGACTGGAGGACGCAGCATTGCTCGTAGAACCAACCACGGGGGCTGGTGTGGCAGTAACAGTAGCAGTAGCATTCAAATTTGGAGTTTGGTCTCCCATTTCTGTCGTAGGAAATAACAGAACACTTTAATAATCGGTGAAGATTTTATTTCTTCAAACCGAATCAAATTTACACAAACAGAATTAAAACAAACTTCAAATAGAATGTAATAAACTGTATGTAGTATACTTGATGAAGTTTTTATATCTTCAAATCAAGTACCCAAATGAGTAGAAAGTTCTGAAAACTTTAATCTCAACCGGAGTAGAAAATCCGAAGATTTAGTCTCCAAACAACATACAAGTTCGTTACATGCAAACAACAAAATTACAAGTTTCTTTTATTTTCTGGACACTCACAATTTTATGTTAGGAAAAACTGTATGTAATCACTGTTTTATGTAAGAATTTTTTTTTTTCTGTACTGTTGTATCGTTCTGTAACGTTTTAATCAACAGCAGATGAACACGGAAATAATAACATAAATTCCTTAAGCTTGTTATCGTTTGTCCGTGTTCAAAGCAACGAGAAACTGGAAACCAGTAAGAAGAAGAGACACAAAAAACAGAAATCACATAAATGAAGAAATCCGAGACCACAGAATTCACTGTGTGTCCTTAAGGAATTTAACCCCCTCACTGTACCCGAGGTTGTGGATTATTTCCTCCCAGGATATAACGAATATACCTGTCGTAGGAGTGGCGGTACCTCAAACGCCTACGACTTCGACGAACTCAAATTTGGGAACGAAATCACACTATGACTCGATATGTTTCAGTTTGCAGAAAAGAATGCAGAATTTTTAATGCACGAATATTTTTTTTTCTTTCAGTACTTGAAAATGAGGCATTGCCTCAGTTTATATAGCCTCGAATTGTGACTGTTCGGAAAGGCTTGGTGCCTGTACGGGAAAGGCCATGCCTTTTTCTGAAAAATAAGAACGTTGGGAAGTTTACAGTTAACAAATTAATATTTTTCCCGCGGGAATTAAAAATAATTTCAGAAAATGAAGATTGAATTTTAAATAAATTTGTTGACCGAAGCCGAAGCCGAGCCGAGCGACGACGACGGCGCGAGGGGAGTCCCTCTTCTTAACCCTTTAAGAGCTAGAAGAAGTGCTTTCTAATATAAGCACATAACTTTCCCTTTCTACCACCAATGTGGTACAAAGCTCCTTTTCAAAGGAACTTTGCTTTGAAACTTCATTTTCCTTCTATTGTCTTCTTCCCTCCATTTCTCATTCACACCAACTTAGCTAGCTTTAATCATTAACTAGCTTTAACAGAGATTTGAGTGCTGCTTTCTTGATGAATATTAGTAGGTATAGGTTTCGATAGCCTATCAAGTGCTCACTGCTTGCATTCTTGAAACGACTTCACCTGTATGAAGGTAAAGACAATCTCCTAGAGTTGGAATGAAAGAAGCAAGGATGGGCACATCATACTCTGAGGTATTGTGTCATATCATTTATCAATTACAAGCTACAGTAGTATGGACCCTAGCAGACTAATACAAACCATGCTAATATGAAGACCTTTATACAGGACCAAGGAAAGAATAGGACAATTACATGCTCATCAACACTGTAATGGTCAAGATCATACCTGGTAAACCATGCAGTGACATTGTCTGTACCTTATTTATGATACATGCCCATTATAAGTCCGCTATTACGTAGGTCATAATGTAATGATCCACTTATGAATACAGCAATACTTTTGTTTTTTTACAACCACAGTCTAACTCCTTATAGGAATATCAACTTCTTTTTAATAGACATTTGATGACCCATGCTTAGGTATTATTCCACTAAAACTTTAATGTAGCAATTGAATTCATGATCTAACCAGTAGAGGTATCAAAGTTTTAGTATCTTTGATTTTGTTTCTAATTATATAAATATATTTTATATTTTTCAGTTGTAATTTATAGTATCTTTTATTAAGTTTCTGAATATATAAATTTTTTTAAAAAAAATTGGGAAACATATCAAACTAAGACAAAAAAAGTTAAAAAATAAACTTCTTGTATTCTAAACTTCTTACTTCTTTTTGTTACGAAAAGGAGTAGTAGTAATCTATCTATATAATACTTCTCTCTTTGTTTCATCAAATGCACAATATATATATATATATATATATATATATATATATATATATATATATATATATATATATATATATATATCTATATATATATATATATATATATAAATTGCACACAAATAAAGAGCCGCATCAGATTCCCTCTTTTCCTCAACTGCTATCCCTTTTAGCTTTTGTTTAAGACTCTTCAACTTCTCAAAACTAATTCAGTTTCTTAACCCAAATTTCCAACGCCTGCCTGCTTCAAGCCTTCAACGTCAATCAAATTTATAACGAAATGCATGTCGTAGTCCGGATTTCATAAAGCGGAGGTTCGTTTACATTAGTTTTTCTTCTAAATTGTTGTAGGCAAGCTTGTTGTGGTTGGTTTAGAAATTTTCGAGTTCGACCTACACTATCAGAAGAAAATAGAGTTTGTTTTGCATCGGAATCAACAGACTGAAGGGTTGCCAAGAATCCCATATTAAATTAACGATAGAAGTGTGGAAGACTCTACAACTGCTTGAAAAATTACTGTTTTTACGGCACTTTGACATGGAAGAACATAAAAAAACTCGCAAGATAGAATCAAATATGCATACAGAAGCAGAAACAGACTAAATTTTCCTCGAACGGTATGAAAATTTAACATTATATAGATAATGAGTAATATTTCAGTTCTTTAAACAATTTGACGTAAACTTGGTGTCTTACTAAATCTTTTTGTTCTACTATTTGCTCAGTTTTTTAGATGCATTAGATGCTGAAATTTAATTATAAGTAAAAAAATGTGTCATATATATCGTAAGAATTTTCTGATCCGTACACCATATTAGTCTCTTTTATCCTGTATATCGTATTTCTTCCGAATATGCATTATTTGGTATATCATTGCATAAATTTAAGATATATTATATCATATGTTTTATCATTTTTTTATATGTTTACTCATCTCATACATCTTATGCATTATTTAAATTGTAGAGCATTTGTAATTTTTAGGTACTTTTAATGATTAATCGTACAGGTTTATCGTCTTTATTAGTCGCTGGTAGACCTGCTTTACTCAGTTGCAAGTATAAGTTTTATGAACAATTCTAATCAGCATATCAAATCTTATGTACTAACCTTTAAATATGCGTTCTGAACAGTTTGCCAAGAAGCACTGCATAATTTCTGATAGAATTGCAAAATGCTCAAAAATTTGTCGGAAAAAATTCTGTTTTTATGGCTTTTTGGCCAAGTAAACCTTTTTCCATTTATGTTTTTATATTTGAAGCTGAGTGGGAGATCCGTCTGTACAACTATTTATAATTTTTTAATTAAGTAATGTTTGTTATTTCTTTACATGAGTAACTTTCATTTTACTATAATCTATTCATTATAGTATACATTAAATCATTAACATAATGGAATAACACTAACTTATTCTTATATGAGTGGAGTTGCTATGCGACATATTTTTTCAAGCATGAAGAAAACTACAATGCTTTTTAGATTATTGATCCACAAAAAATCATTAAATGTTTTATAATCTTCTTCTTCTTACATTATTAATGAGCAGAATACATGATCAAAAAAACATCTTATACGACTTCCAGAGATTAAAATTGATAAATATTTTGGAAAAAAACAAATACTTCATTATGAAGAAACCCTACGCGAGAATAATACAAAAGTTAGAATAAGCATTTAGGAATAGGGGACTTGGCCTTTAAGCTGTTACAGTACCCTACAGGAAGAACCTTTAGTATTAGAGACGAAGCTGGAAACTGGTTTCATCATTCAAAGGAGTTCAATCATATCATTACTAGCTTTTATAAAATTCTTTATTCCACCAACCATACTTCCTCCGCAAAAATACTTACATATATGACTGCCCTAACCTTAGTCAAACTAATTGACCACACCTCCCCCATTAAAGAGCCGAATGAGGAGGAAATAAAATATGCTCTATTCTCTTTTACGCCACTGGAAGCACCAGGACCGGATGGTATCCATCCTTTCTTGTATCAAAAATTCTGGGGTATTACCAATAACCTATTAGTCAACTTCTGTAAGGAATCCTTCACCAAAAATTAAATGATTGAGGATATGAACAGTACCTATGTGTGTTTAATTCCAGAACACCAAAATGCTGAAACCTTAAGGCAATATAGACACATTAGTCTCTGCAATACAGCCTATAAGGTAGTCACAAAAATTATTGTTAATAGAATAAAACTTTTGCTTAATGATATTATTCATCCCTCCCAAACAAGCTTTATTAAGGGCGTGAGAGCTTCTAACAATGTTATTATAGTGCATGAAGTTCAAAACTACTTCAAAAACACCAAAGGGAGTAAAGGTAAGATTATGATCAAAATTGACCTAGAAAAGGCCTTTGACAAACTTGAATGGGCCTTTATTAGATTCTCCCTAAAATCTCTCAACTTCCCAGATGAACTAATTGAGCTTATTATGTCCTGTGCTTCCTCCACTCCACCTCCATCCTCATACACGGTTCAAGTACAGAATTCTTTACACCCACTAGAGGCATTAGACAAGGGGACGCCCTATCCCCCTATTTATACATAATATGCATGAAATATTTTCTAGACTCATTAATCATGAAGTAGATTGCTGCAGATGGGACCCCATAACTTTATCAAAAAAAGGCCCCCAATTGTCCCACCTATTCTTTGCAGATGACCTCATCCATATGATAGAAGCCAATCAAAAAAGTTGCAATTCCCTAATAGACACTCTGAACAAATTTTGTGAGTTCTCTGGTCAATCTATCAATTTCATCAAATCTAGAATTGTCTTCTCAAAAAATACCCCCAGGACAAACAATCATTACTCAGTAATTGTCTAAACATGAAAATCTCAAACTCTATAGGAAAATACCCGGATTTCCCCATAACAAACCAGATACTTTCCAAAAAGGACTTCCAATTTATCATTGATAATCTAAACAATAAACTAAAGGGATGGAAAAGCCGTTTCCTGAACTTAGCGGGAAGAACCACTCTCATCAAAGCAACTCTGGCAGCCATTCCCAATCACAACATGCAAATCTTTGACCTACCAAAAGCTACTCTGAATAAGATTGACTCCATCCAACGAAATTTCCTATGGGGTAGTACGTAGGAAAAAAGAAAGTGCCGCCTATTAAACTGGAACAAAGTAACCAGCTCAAAAAACTATGGAGGCTTAGGACTCTATAAAGCTAGTCAAAAAAACAAAGCCTTCAGCTCCAGCCTTGTATGGAGATATGCAAACAACAAAGAAGCCCTTTGGGTTAGAGTCTTACAAAGCAAATATGATAGGACTTCTAAGCTAAACGACTACCCAACTACTAAATCAGGAGCTTCACATATCTGGAAAAATATTCATAAAGGAAATAAGACTTGTCAAAAAAGTATTAAATGGATAATTGGTAATGGAGATTCCACAACCTTTGGAACAACCGCTAAATAAACCACGGAAAAACTCTATGAGATAACATCTATGGCCATCTCCAAAGAGGGGAAGAAGACCTAAAAGTAAGCTTGATAATCCAACATGGGTCTTTCAACCTATCTACCCTCTCCTTCGATCTTCCTGAGGATCAAATCCTCAAAATACACAGCACTTATATACAAAAATCCCAACCGGAAAATGATAGGATTTCCTGGAACACTCCAGGACATAACTCCTTCTCAGTCAAGGCAGCATATGATCTTGTTAATCTACAAGACACGCGGATAAAGGAAAACAACCTTGATTATGGATGGATCTGGAAATGCAACACACTTAATAAATTAAAATACTTCATGTGGTTGCTTGAACTCAATAGGCTCCCAACTGCTACTTTTCTAGCTAAAAGAAATATCTGTACATCAGATATTTACACCATATGCGGTACTGAAAAGGAGGACATAAAACACATGCTCTTCTTTTGCACTTACTCAAAGGAAATATGGAGACAATGTCACATAAAACACAACTATCCCTCATTAGACAATGAACTCTCCACTTTTCACTGGTTAAAATACCAACTTAGATCAAACAAGCATTATAGTCAATACATCACCTGGCCTATACTCTTACCTTTCCTCCTTTGGTACTTATGGACCACTAGAAATGAAAAAATCTTCCATACTAGCAGCCTATACCCCACCATCAAGAAAGCAATCAACAGCTCTCAAGAATTCATATTTCTTAGCAAATGGATCCCTTTTAGATCACCAAAAAGAACAATCCTCGTAAAATGGGAACCTCCAGCCCTGGGGACGTTCAAACTAAACATAGATGGTTCATGCCTTGGTAATCCAGGAAAGGGAGGTACGGGGAGAGTCTTTAGAGACAGTAGAGGGAAATGGATACTAGGATTTAGTAAAGACTTCACAAATACAACAAATATCCAAATGTAGGTCATGTCCCTATTACAGGGTCTTCAACTAGCCTTCCAAAATAGACTAACTCCTCTAGCCATCGAAGCGGACTGCCGGGATCTTATTAACCTGCTTAAAAATGAAAATATGCTTTACCAAAACATTATTGATGATTGCAGGTTCCTATTATCTGAGGTGGGATCGCCACCAGTGAAGTATGCGTTCAGAAAAGCTAATGGGGTAGTGGACGCCTTAGCCAAGCATGGATGCAGTTTGGACTCTTTTGCTAATTTAGAAATATACTATTATCCGTCTGTATTTGCTATTCCGCTTTTGATAGAGATGGGATAGGCACTGAGTGGCCTAGACAAATCTCATGTTGTAATAACTATTAATCTTATGTTATGAATAAATGTCTTTAGTTACCAAAAAAAAAGGTAACTAACTGACACCTTTTGGGTTTTTTTTTTATGTTTTAGAGGAAATCCTCAACCGCTACTTTTCAGATGCACACTTAATAACCTGCTCATTATGCAATAGTTCGCCAATCAAATAGGATATATAAATATCATTAGGCAAGTTCGGTGCGACTAGCATTCAGTTAGGAGGCTACTGGTAAGGGGAAGTGATCTTACGTCTCCCATGCGGGAATCACTTAATCAAGCAACCAACTCAGACTTTGTTGCAAAATATAAACTAATGCATCTCTATTAGAACCATTGTGTTTTTATATAAAGTTGTAAAGGCACGATTTTTTAAGCTAATTATGCTTTATTATGATGAACGCATAAATTATACTATGAAAAATGTTTAACTTTTAATTTTTGTTTTCCTTACTTAACAAAATCCACAAATTATGCAAGAACTTATATAGTGTATATATAAAGGGATTTTTATACAAATAGCTGCCAATATTTATTCTTTATCTTTTTTCAGTGTTTATAATTTATACATTAATCTCACACACACACACACACACACATATATATATATTGCGTTCACTGACTATTTTTTGTTTAAGAGATTAGCTGAGCAACTCTTTTAGTTAATTCTCATTAAAGAAAAGTATACTTTACATTTGTCATTGTGCCAATTGCCTCTATTAACCGTAATATTTATATTTAGCTTTTAAAATAACGCAATAATATGTTATACATATTTTCTCTAATACTTTCCGCGCATCGCGCGGGTACTATACTAGTAATTTGTAATAATATGATATTTGCCTTACTACCTACAGGCAAGATATTCTTGGAACGTACCACTAGAATGTGGTGTCTTAATCAAGGAAACCTTTACGGTGTCCGGTTACACGAGACTCGAGAGGGAAGTTTCTTTGAAATTTCACTTAGAATATAATTCAAATCTACTTTATTTTCATGTTTTTGATTTGAGAAATTTTTGCTTGATTATATTTCGTGTCATTCTATTGGGAGATTTCACGTTAGTAGTTAAGAAGATGGGAGCCTACATATAAAGTGTACGAATCTCTTAATGGCATGAGACTTTTTAGGAAAAACTGTACGGCATTTGCCCAAAGCGGACAATATTATACAATATTAACAGTATCAGAGCCAGGTTCGGCGGGGCGAGTACGGACATATGACAAACTAATGGTCTGAGACTCGGTTTGCTTATCTTACGACCTTGGAGGTGCACACAAATGAAGAAGCTAGTTGTGGGCTTTGGTTGCCTTAAACGGTCCAATGATGTGGGTGGCACACCGTAATAGTCCTATGGATCATGGTAATAGGTTACGTGGTAGTTCGAGGGAAAGATTGTTGGATGTGCAAACAAAGTCCCACATTGGGAGATGAAAAAATGGGAGTCAACATATAAGGTGTGAGCCTTTTTGGGGAAAAGCGTACGGCTTGACTCAAAGCATATAATACACTACTAAAAATCCAAGCAAAACCGTCCAAAAAATTATCAAAACGCGACCGCTTGCGTGTGGACGATATTATGACGGCCGGAAGGGCATACCGTCCAACATTGGTCGGTCAATTAAATTCAAAAAAAATATTGCCCAAAAAAACCGACTAAAGTTGATCAACAATTTAATTATGTAATTAAAAAATACCATCTAGAAATCGAACCGGGGTCTATACTGTAACACGATACTATTATACCACTAGACTATTGGTGTATTTTATTTTAAGACTGTCTTTTATTTGATTTATACTCTTTAATTATATTTTTGCACGAAAATAATCGGCTAAAGTTGGTCGGTTTTATTAAGAAATAAAATTACCGACCGAAGTTGGTTGATTTATTAAAATGACCGGCCGAATTAACCGACCAATTTTTTAAATATTAGTTCTAATTTTTTAAAAGAAAAACTGGCCAAAGTTGGTCGATTTCTTGAAAAATAAATTTCTCGAGACTCAAAAATAGTTTTCCGTATTTTTGCGTCAAAGAAACCTATCAAAATTGATCAGTTTCATAAAAAAAGTTAAAAAGTAAAATATTTTTAAAAACCGACCAAAGACCAGTTTTTTGATCGACTAAAGTGATCAATTTTTTCCGAATTTTTAGTAGTAATATCATGCCATGTTATTAGTATATTGAGCCGTTTTAGCCCAAACATATTCTTTTTGACAGTAGGGTAAGCATGGGAGAATAATCACATGCAAGTGGGGCATAACATAATCATATCATATTATTGGAATAACAACTGTTGTCGCGCGAGATCTGATTATCTGATTGATAGAAACTCCACCTTACTTTGTAGAATTAATTGACATCCTGTCACACTCGAACAAATTCAAAGTTAACTCCAAAATAGAAAGTTTGAAACAGTGTAGTAGTATCAGGTGCATTAAGAGTAGAAGGAATGGAATCAGGTAGCAGCTTGTGATGGCATCGTTTAAAACATAATCAGTTTTTAAAAAATTATTTAAAGTTTAGTCATTTTTGACAAACTTCGAACCTGCATAACTGAGAAGAATAGGATTATATTTCGTTTCTTCGTTACTTCAACGTGTATACGATGTGCTTGGTATTCCAGATGGACTTGGTCAGCGGTAGATTAATTAGTCACAGATTAGTTTTATATCGGATGCAACATATATATACTAAGTACGAGGAAGCAGTATTGAAGCTAGGAATTTTATTAAGGGGTGTCAAAATATAAAAAGTAAACAGACGAAGAATATATGGAGAGTTAACCTATAATACATATACATAAAAATAAATTTTTAACCTAGTTGAACAATGTAATTTTCCGACGAAAGATTGTCCATGACACCTGTTAGCGTAAGCTGGCTCCGCCATTGCAAGGAAGTAGTGTTTGCATCCATATGTGACTTTCTAAGTTGAGCTCAAAATAATTTACAACATTTAAACAAAAGAAAAAAAAAAAGAGAAATTAGTGTGTGTATGTGAGTGTGAGAGATAGACAGAGAGTGTGTGTGTTGTGGGGGGGAGGGGGTTGGGTTGGACCATTTGATTAAATAGGAATGTAGAGCACGTGAAATTTGGTCACTACCACCAAAAGCCCACTAGGAGGGGTAGGCACAACCCAACATTATATTGCATGAAGGGTTCAGTGCAAACAACGATTTGATGGGACTTGTGCAATTTCAGCGTCTCCTTATCGGAAGATTTGCACAAATAGGGTTATTTAGTGCAAAAAAATTTCGCCCCATTAAAAAAGATATTGAAAAAATAGCCCCCTGCTAAAAATTTAAAGTATATTGTCAAAAGTTTGAAGCACGATAATTTGAACTACATTACCAGAATTTTAAAGCACAATGATAGAATTTTGACGCATACTACAAGAATTTGAAGCACGCTTCTAGAATTCTCAAGCATAATGTCAGAATAATTGTATTTTACCAAAAAATTTCTTAGCAAGGTCAAAATATAAACATTAGTTCTAGAATATCTATATTTTACTTTGGACATGAGAACAAAAATTTTGAAATAAAATTTACAATGATCACATTAGCAAGTTCAACACTCAATGCAGGAGCAGCACAAAACGAGCAGCATAGATTTCGACTCTTTCGTGTTTCATTAGCAGATACTGCCTACACTAGCTACTTTTCCTTACTTGCCATGTCCGAGTGCCAAGTTTAGGCAAACATGGAAAGAGTATTACAAGGGCAACTAAAACTTAGCATGCAGCAGAGCAGCATTGGGTATTACACTATTACACGAGAAACCAAAATTGAACCAGATCCACTCCCCGTCTTTAAACAAAACTAAATACAAAGACAATCCAATTTTAGTCGTTACACAAATATTCAAGATTGTCCTTGGTCCTGCTTCACTCAAGCTGACTCTCCATTGGCAGCCAAGCGTCTGATTTTTACATCATAGAAAACTTCTTCAACTTTCCTAAGGTCATATTTCATTCCTGCAACAACAGAAATGACTGAATCAGTAAGTCAATTTGCAGAAACATCAAAATCAAGATATGCAGTAGCACTAAATCAGATCCCGTTGGAAAAAAGATTTTGATTAAAATAAAAAGGCTAAAAACATATGAATAAGTTATGAAAAGTTGCATAGACAGTAGATGCGTTCCTTACTCTAGATTCGGTTAGTGTAAAGTTCTACTTAGGTGACTTTCTTGCCTTCCATAAAAGTCAAAGAAAGGTAGGAAAAACTGTTAGGGAAATAGATAGAATTCAATGGGGTTCTTACAGCCAAAGAAAAGAAAGAAAAAGACGATGCAAATCCACCTCCCACTCCCATGAGCCTCCCTTTGCTCAACATTATCAGCTCCAACATCTCTCTTCCCTTGATGGGGCGACACGAATGCCTTAATGCTTGACTATTTTCCCCGTTGCTTAGTAGGTTAATGTCTAATGGTCTATATACATCAACTAGTAGGAAATATTGACCAGCAAAGAAAAGTGAAAACTAATGCCTTAATGCTCAACTATTTTCCCCCATTGCTTAGTAGGTTGATAGGTTTCGCTGCAACAGCGGTCTATAGACTATAGTATAGCTCAGATGAAAGTGTTCAATGAAAGAAATGGTGGAATCGTCTAAGAGCATAGCCTGCTACAATGGAACTCTCATCGCGTAGCCTTTGGAAATTAAACTTATTTGTTCCCCACTAGATCTTTTACCTCGTAACTCTCATAGATTTCGGAAAAGACTTGTCTTATGGAAACTGCAGTTGGATGCCAATGGCATCAATGAAGAGAACTAGCTTCAATGCCTAATTAATAGTAATACCCTCTTTAAAAAAGAAAACAACCGAAGTCCACTATATCAAAATTAATTTATTGCTCAAACTGGAGAAGTTGACTGACTTGAAAATATATGCCTGTCTGTTACCTCTTTCTTTGGATAGTAAAAAAACATATACTTACCCATCGGACAATTTTTTGATATTCTTTTGCTTCTTTAACCAACAGTATTTTTATTTTGTTGTCCTAAAGCTTGGGATCTTAAAAAAAAGGCAGTCTGGGTCCACAAAGCAACTCGCGTTCATTCATGCGAGGTCTGGGGAAGGACCGCAACGCAGTGAGTGTGATGTAGGTAGCCCATTGGCTGATTTCACCGCTCGAACCAGAGAGCAATAGGTCACACGAAGACAACTTACTTTTGCTCCAAGGTTCCCCTTCAAAGCTTTGATCTCAACCAAAAGAAATTTACCCTACATAACCTTTTTTCTCAATTTCTCCGTGCCCTCAAATAACCGCCTTTTATCTCACATTTCCTAAAGCTCAAACAATTCCATGGATCTCATGTCTTAAATTTCAAGATCCTTTCCTTTGTGCTTCCACATTTCCTAGAGCTCAAAGAATTCCACGGATCACATGTTTCTTAAATTTCAAGATCCCTTCCTTTGTGCTTTCTTTTCACACATTACAAGAGAAAGTTTCAGCTAAAGATACTTCGATATTAGTGATCTAAATATGCAATTTATATAGGACGTTATTATAAATCAAGAAAAATAAAAAATAATCTAATTTATATGGCACGCTCACCGTCAAACTTTTTGCGCAAGAAATCATTTCTGAGATTAAGCATGCGAAATGCTGCATGGAGATCTGTCAAGAACTTCAAAACCTTACGCGGGCAATCATAGTCCCCAGCTGTCACTTGGTTCACCACATATCTAGGCTGCAACATCATCACCACATGATTGGTCAATCCAAAGACGAAGATGCCATAACAGATAGCATCAGTAGCCTTTGCAAAATGAGAATGAGCATAGAAAAAACCTTAAATATATTTTATGTTAATTTGCCTTTGTGTCAACAGAGATAGCTACCGAGTTTAAGTTAGTCATGTAAAGCAGAAAAACAAAAATATTCCAAGTTCTAGCGTATTGCCTTACCAACTCATTTGACATAAAACAGATACCTGCCAGGAAGAAAAAAAACAGTAAGTACCTCCAAAAATGTTGAATCAAGCAATACAACAAAGTTTCAAGACCTTAAAGTCTCTTTCAAGGGAATTAGGGATGGCAAATGGGGCGGGGCGGAGCGGTTTTCAGCGTTTGTGGGGTGGGGTGGGTTACAATGTTTGAGGGGCGGGGCCTAAACTTTTTTTTAAAAAAAAATAACGCGGGGCGGGGCGGGTCGCGGGTTTTTAAAACCTAAATCTTGAACTTAAGTCTAAAATGCTACCGGCTTCCCATATCCCAAATCTTTGAACTAAAACCTAAATACACTCGGTCAGTCACGACTCACGCTGCCACGCACAGGCCACAGCCCACAGCGTACTCAGCCCGTCGGCCGTCGCCGGAGTGCGTCCAGCTTCCCGTCACTCGTCAGCCCTCACTGACTGTCTTACAGTAAGCCGCTCTCGTCTCTATATATTTCAAACCCAAATCTATTTTTGATAATACGAAAAATCCTGATGTATTTTGCCAATATTTGATCGAAGGATTCGCCTCTGAGATTTTCTTGGAAAAGTACAAGGGATTAAATACTTAATAAAGCTGTTAGTTGAGTTCTGTTGCAATGTGGTGTGTATATATATATATATTTGCCACAAACAAGAAAATCCACTAGAAAAATAGCCTCAATGACCTGTCGTATTTAGTTTGTTATGTTCATATTTAGTAGCTTTTCTTGCAAGATCTTCAGCCATTGTTTAAAATAGTATCTAGGAACACAATCAAGAATGATATTTTGAAGATTTTTGACAATTTGAAATCAAAAACTTCTAAGTTGTTGGAAAAACTCACAAGTAAAATTGCAATAACACATGATATGTGGACTTCAAACAATACAAAAAAAGGGTTCATGGCTATTACGGCACATTTTATTGATGATTCATGAAGGCTTCAAAGCCATATTCTTAGATTTATTTATGTTCCTGCTCCACATGATAAGGATACTTTGTGTAGTGTGTTGCTTAATTGCCTATTAGAGTGGAATCTTGAAAGAAGAATATCAACAATTAGAGTTGATAATTCTAGTACAAACATTGCTATGATGAAAATCTTGTTAGATGAGAAACTTTGTAAGAGGGACTTATTTTTTATGGGTCGAATGTTGCATGTGCGTTGTGCCGCACACATCTTAAATTTGATTGTGCAAGAAGCACTAAAGGTAATAGAAGATGGAGTGCAGCACATGAAGTTTGTGAAAAGTTGCAGTTGTTTCACCGTATCACTGAACAATTCTCAGGGAGTCAATATCCAACTTCAACTCAATACTTTTCAAAAGTTTGTGATATTAAGCTAGAATTGGAAGCTTGGGTGAAAAGTTTAAATCCTTTGATTAGCTCTATAGCATCATCAATGTTGTTGAAATTTAAAAAAATATTGGGATGATATGCATATTTTGATGGGGTAGCTAATATTTTTTATCCGAGATATAAGATGAAGTTGGTTGAGTTCCATCTTGCACAGATTTATGGTGAAGAAGCTTTACATAAAATTCTAGAAGTTCGGAACCATTGTTTTGATCTCTTTCAAGAGTATACGAGTAGAGTGGTTGCTTCACATGCGTCATTTCAAGCATCTAGTTCTAATGAAGCTGCTAGTGTTGTTGAGGGTGATCGACTAGCTAGTTTCGATAGGTTTGTCGCTTCGAGTAGCGCGAATGTGGACCCAAGATCGGTGTTGGAGTCATACTTAGAAGAGGGTGTGCTACCTCGTACGCCATCATTTGACAGTTTAAGCTGGTGGAAGACAAACGGGTTAAAACTCCCTACTTTGCAAAAGATAGCTCGTGACCTCTTACCCATTCCTGTCTCTACCGTTGCTTCAGAACCGGCCTTTAGCACTAGTGGGAGATTGATTAGCCCGCATTGTTGTAGACTTCATCCTACTACTTTGGAGGCTTTGATGTGTGCTTGCACTTGGTTATGGAATGAGATAAATAGTAAGTAACTTTTTTAATGACTTATTATGTTAATAGTTGTATTCACTTTCTTATTATACTATTATACTTTTTTTTAGGTTCGAGTACAAGCATTGATAGTGTTTCATGCCCGACGATGCTTGATGAAGAAGAAGATCCAGATGTTTGAGTTGCTTGATAATTGAAGGAGGTTGGAGATTTCTGATAAAAACAAGGAAAAATGGAAGATTGAAATTTGTTTCTCTTGGTGTTCAAAAAGTACTAACTTTGGTGCAACTATTTTAGAGTTTTCACAATTTGTAATAGACTAATAGATATCTCATATCTTAATACTCTGCTTTAGTAATCATTTTAACTTGGTAATTGTTGATTTGCTTGCTTCTTGGGCTGTTAAAGTTGCTAATAAGTTTGGTATTCAAGTTGCTGGATTTTGGCCAGCCATGTTTGCTACTTATAAAATCGATCCTAAGATACAGCAAGTCAGCAACATAATTTGCAGAGATTATGTTATAAGGCATCTGTATGCTATTGACCTTAATTATCCAAGAGTAATGTCTACTAGTTTGAAACACTTCAAACAAACATAGAAAATCTATAGACAATGGATTCTGGTATTTGATTTTCTCGTTGCTTTAACTTTTTGTTTTCCACATTGGATATTTTTAAAGTCTAATCGATCTATTTGCATAATAGATAAACTCGAAACTACTCTTAACTTGTAAACACTAGCGAGTAAATGACACTGTTCTACCATTGCTTGGAGAGTGATTGTATTATCAAATGGTAAGGTTCCATTGACGTTTAGTTTCAACCCAAGCAAAAGAATAAAAATAATCCATGTAAAGCACCACGGAAGAAATCAAGTCGAAAAGATGAAAAACTCTATGGTGCATCTTGATTCTTCACTTGGATTATTGGTGAAGTTTGCATTTCAGGCCAAATTTTCAACTTACGTAAGGAAGTTTATGTTCAAACATTATGTCATCATCCACTAGAAATGGTTCTGTCCAAAAGATTTCAGTATTTTAAATTGTGATTAATCAATTTTTTAAAAAAAAAAATCAAAAAAACATATGCGGGCCGGGGCGGGGCGGTTCGGTTGAAAAACAGCAAAAAAAATTTGCGGGGCGAGGCGGGTTGGGGTCTTCGCGGGTGTGCGCGGGTTTGCCCCGCAACCGCACCGCCCCGCACCGTTTGCCATCCCTAAAGGGAATTAGGTAGGCCTCCTAAATGAAGGATAGGAAGGTAAGGGAGGATTAGGTGGTCTTTTACAAGCATAAATCATTAAGATGCCTTTGACCCGTACAAGCAAAAATCATTTAAAAGCAGGGTTTATGGTTTCACATATAAGGTCCTGCTCTCGAAACAACACTGACTGCATATGCATAATGAATTCCTTAAAGATGTGGAGGACTCGAGCCTCAAACCAACAGAGCCAAATGTCTTCTACTCTTGTTATCATCCTTGAAACATTTTACAAAAGAATAACACCAAGTTTACCAATCAAAGCAAGAATAAGAGCAAGTTTTGTACAAAGATATTTTGGAAACTCAGGGTCACTCACCAATAAGATAGTCTTCAATATCAAGTCCAAATTCTGTTGGTGTCACTACAAATTATACAAGTATTAAAAGTTAATAACTTCAAAGATTCTCTATAGCTAAAACATAAAGGTAAAAACTAATAGAAATATACATGATGTTCACTTTGAATATCTAAGACCCTTTTCACCTAAAAATGCATGGAAGAAATTTTCAGCAGAAACAGCAAAGTAAAGCGATTATTCTTACTTTTCAGAGATTTCAACACAAAAAGGAAGGTGATAATCATCCAAGAACTATAGAAAGGTGCAGAGAAAGGCAACTCAAAGCACTACCATGCAAGGATGAGTGAGCCATGATCTTCCCTTTTTGCTACCTCAACTTGGAAAAAGATATGAGGTCAAGACCGCTATGTACATGATAAAGGTCAAGGAATTAACTCATAGAAACCCAGTTGCTGCAAATGGTAAAAAGTTATTAGCTTATAAAGGCCAACCAAGAACGGATTAGACAACCTGCATTTCATTTTTGAGAGTTGAAGTTGAAATTTCCTCATCAGCATTCAATATTTAAACTTTAATTACTCACAGCTATACAGCTAAAATTCACATTTGATTGAGGAAGAAAGTAAATTATAAGATAGGAGAGATAAATAGAAATTTGTAGCTTCATGAGCGAGCCATGGCTAAAAAAGAACTGCCAATTCATAAGAAATACATGCACTCGAAATAGGAGGAGAACAGATAGAAAAACACAATACAAGAAAAAATACTGCAGCCGATGCAGTGTGCAAAATATTCAATAATTATGTCATGATACAATTACTAATACATTTTGCCTAAAAGGAAAATATTGTACACAGAGAAGAAAACTTACAGCCAAGTTTCTCCTCAACTTCATTGTGCAGAACAAGAGTCCCAGTCTCTAACCAATGCATAAAAGCAAGCAATGAGACCACCGTTTGTGTTTCACTCTTCCAATCACCATGATACCTAATACACCAAAAATGGACAATCACGGTGGCCGAAAGACAACCATAAAACCATCTTAAACTG
The DNA here is from genome assembly GCA_034376525.1 of Nicotiana benthamiana. Lineage (NCBI taxonomy): Eukaryota > Viridiplantae > Streptophyta > Magnoliopsida > Solanales > Solanaceae > Nicotiana > Nicotiana benthamiana. The sequence goes on from JAXGFW010000195.1 coordinate 47,720, forward strand.
AAAAACAAAGAAAAGAAGGAAATATCACCAAGTATCACTCACCGGAAATACTGACCGGGGCATTCTCGTACAATTTCTGAAAGCCGACTGTAAAGTTCCTTCAGCTCTCCGATCTGAGCCTTAGCCTTCTCTAGAACCTCTATTGCAACATAGTGAATGGAACAATATTTAGGCTAATAATAACTTAACAAAAAGAAATATATATTACTATTAACAATTGCAAGAAACAAGATAAAGCCTGAATTTTAAAGCAAAAACAAATGCAGCACACATACATCTTAATTCAATCCGCACCACCGTTCAAGAGCATGTTCTCCATATTTCATTTCATATGACATTATTTGACAGGAGACGGAGCTTAGGATGTTTATTTAACTTATTTATTATAATGGAAGGCACATCAACAACAACAACAACCCAGTATAATCCCACTTAGTGAGGTCTGGGGAGGGTAGTGTGTACGCAGACCTTACTCCTACCCTGGGTAGAGAGGTTGTTTCCAAATAGACATCCAGCATCCTTCCCTCCAAGAACTTCTCCCCTTGCTCTTGGGGAGACTCGAACTCACAACCTCTCGGTTGGAAGTGGGGGTTGCTTACCATCAAAGCAACCCCTCTTGTCTATAATGGAAGGCACATCAAAGTGTAAAATTAGTATTCCCGCCGTTTCAATTTATGTGGCTGTGGCTGACTTATATAAGTAATGATAAAGGAAGATATCACTTCGATACTTCTAAACACAGAGTAAAAGAAACCCTCTCACTATCCCCAACATGAGATTTTTAAAGCCATGCAAATCAGAAAGTTTAAAGTTAAATTATTTTCAAATAATTAAAGGCGCAATAGTATAATTAATGAAATTCGTGAAATTTATTAATAAATAAATCTCATCAAACATTTCAAACGTATAAAATAAAAAGATTTTCATTGAAATTAGAACGGAGAAAGTGAGTAATAATTTTTTTATACCAGCAACAGGGCGAGATTGATGAACGAGAAGGAGGCTAGCATATATGATCCGAGTAACCGACTCGATCTCCGTCGCCACTGCTCTTATTCGCTCCCGTAGATTCCCGGACTTCTCTAAATGATGCCTGAAGTCCTCGAACTGTTTCTCCAATTTCTCCACCGAAGGATTGGACAAATCACCAGCCGCCATTGAATTAGTAAGAAATGTAGAGCAACAACGAGCTTTATTACAGAGTGAATGAGTTGAAGATGTTAAGGTGGAATTGGGAACGTAGAAACTTTGGGTGGAAATGAGAAGGAGAGGGAAGTAGGGTTTAGGGTTTAACACGTAGTGAGAGAAAACAGTACGAGTGTTTCGAAACGCCGATATCATGTTGAGGATTAATTGGAGGGTGAAATTTTACTCTCTTTAGAAGTTTGCAGGAACTACCCAGTATATTCCCACCATGTGGGGTCTGAGGAGCGTAATATGTAGACGAACCTTATCCCTATCCAAAGGGGCAGAGAGGCTGTTTCCAATCGACCCTCGGCGCATAGGATAACAACAACATATCCAATATAATCCCGTATATAGGATAACGTTACAATTATCTCAACAATTTAAAAAATCAAAATCTCAACAGATTAAAAAGAAGTACAACAACAAAAAAAACATGAAAAAAACCAGTAACAACAGCACCATATTAAGAAAACTCAAGCAGAAGAAATATTAGGAAGTAGTAGAAATCTATGAATAAGTATATATGAGAATACAACTAGCGCTACTAATAAGGCAAGAAAATACGTTCGACTACCTACTAACCATCTAATTCAATTTTCAATCTCCACATCCTCTATTAAGGATCATGCCCTTGGCTAAAGATGTGTTGTATATTGTTAATTGCCTCTCCCCACCACTTATTTGGTCTACTTCTATCGTTGTGTAAACCCACCGTGAGCAATTTCTCACTAGAGCATCCGTGCATTTTCTCTTCACGTCTCGAATCATCTCAGTGTCACTTTCTGCATTTTATCCATCACGGAGACCACTCCCAATTTATCCTAAATATCTTCGTTCATAATCTTATTTTTCCTAGTATGCACACATATACCATCTCACCATTCGTATTTTTGTTACTTCTCATCTTCTTGACATGAGAGTTCTTGACTAGCCATACTACATCCTATTTAACATAATCAGTCTAACCACAACACTGTAGAACTTTAAGTCTTGGCGGCACACTCTTATTACACAAGATTTTGAATTCAAACCTCCATTATTATTTTTTAAAATTGATAATGGTATTTCAAAATGAATAGTGTTTTAATAAATTTTGGTACAAAAAATAATATATTGTCTAAGTATTGATTAAAGAAAAAATATAAAATTAAGAGTTTAGATACATTTGAAAAAATAAGATGTTCTATTTCATGTGCAGTTACTATTTGAAGAGTTAAAAAGATATTTATGCTCATATTTTTTTAAATTATTAATTATCATAATAACTTATATTCACGCATTTGCATTTATACCCAATTTTTAGGTCATCTTTTAACTTATACCGGCTTTATAAAAAAATTGTAAACGTACCTATTTTCGCGTAACTTCACACATACTTGCTTTAACTACCAAATGCAAGTTCACAAACTTCCGCTCATAGTGCAATGACAAACCAATTCAATAAAACTATAGTATGTTTTGGCCGAAGTTTTGTTTTGTAATTTTTGAAGCTGAAGCTATTTTGTAATCGGAAAAGGGCCAAATATATCGCTCTACTTTCAAATATTGTTTATCTGTAACCTTCGTTATACTATTAGGCTATCCATACCCTACCGTTATACTATTGGGTTATCTATACCCCTACTATCATACTTTGAAATAAAAATAACCTTATTTTGGATAGAGTGCCACGTGTCAGCACCAAATTAAAACGACCCCATTTCCTATTTTTTACCCGACCCGTTTTTAAAAAACCCACAACTCGACCACTATTTTCGTTTTTTCCAGTTTTGTTTTTTAATAAATCTTTTTTTACAAAATAAAAAAATTGTAAAAACATGTTAGCCTTTTAACTAAAAAAATATTTGTTTTTCAAAACAAATCGTAAAAACTAAAAAAATCATTTTTCAACAAGGATAGGGGTATGGATAGCCCAATAGTATAACGAAGGGTATATATAACAATATTTGAAAGTAGAGGGCATATTTGGCCCTTTTCCTTTTTGTAATTGCTGAAGCATTTTAGGAGCTGAAGTTTGTTTTGTAATTGCTGAACTTTAATATTCTAGAAGCTAAAGTTTATTTTTATTTGTTGAACTTCAGCATTCTAGGAGC
>JAXGFW010000196.1:0-51000 GCA_034376525.1 Nicotiana benthamiana
AAAGTATTAAAAATAAACATGATCTAAGATATTGCTATTTTGGAGGAATACAGATTATGTTATATGCACATTTCAAAGAAGGTATAGATACACCAATAGAAATATATTTAGCAGATGATAGAATAACTCATCCTATAGAACAATCCATATTAACACAATTAACAGGAAATCTAATATACCAAAAAGCTAAATTCTTATTTAAACCCAATTTTATACTTACGACAGAACAAAATATAGACAAAGCATTGACGATTTATTGGAAAATTAATGGAATAGAAATGTTACCAGGAAGTAAAGTACTAACTATCAAAGCAAAACAATTATATATATTAAGCAATAGACCAGGAATAAAAAAAATAAAATAAAGGATTAACATATATAAGTAAAATCTTTGAACCTATCCTAACAGAAATACCTAGGAAAGAACAATTATACATACTACCTAACCAAAATCAAGACTTAGAAATAGTAACTTATAATTTAGAACAAAGAAGAAATATTCTTAATAGAAGTATAAGTAGAAGGAATCTAAACATAATACCTAGAATTAGGAAAAATATATCAGACGAATATTCAGTAAAACAATATTATATAAAAGGAAGAATAATAAGAAATGGAATAAGAATACTAGTACCAATCTTAATTGCTACTAATGCAGGAGAAAATTATATAGCTGAACAACTAATAAGTCAGATTGATAAGATAGAAGAAAGTAATCACACATATACCAATTTTATTACACAACAAGAAGTAACAAGTATGGGAAAAATAAATAGCCCAATAGAAATACAAGGATTATTATTCAACATAAATCTAGAAGTAATGGATAATGAACCAGAAATTATACTAGAAATTAAATGGTTAAATATGGTAGAACCATGGAATCTAAAAGAATTAGATATAACAGTTAATACAATAACAATTAAGATAAAAAGAGAAACAATTAATACTATAAATATAATAAAAGAAAGTATATGAGTCATGAAGAAATACATATCTTAATTAAAGTAAAATGTGAAGGATATAATAGAATATATTATACAGCATATATAGATACAGGAGCTGGAACTAATATATGTAGAAGAAAAGTATTACCAGAAGAATACTGGAAGGAATTAAAAAATCCAATTATAATTGCTGGAACCAGGAAGGAAATCTAGTCAGACACAAAGCTATAAATATAACAATACAAATATGGGATAGAGAACTAGTACTAAATGAATTATATCCATGTGATGAAATATTTCATGATATAATATTAGGTTATAAAAAATTCTTAAAAAAGTATGAAACCTTTACAATTACAAGGAATTATTTATTATTAACTACCCCTTGCAAACAGAAAATAATAGCTAAAAGAACCTTAGAAAAACAAAGTGAACTAATACCTTGGATTAAAGGAGATTGTAAAATTAAACAATCACTACCTTGTAAAAGTAAAGACAATAAATTACAAGTAAGTGAGATTAGTATTGAAGAAGAAATAACTAACGAATTTAAAGGATATTTAGTGAAGACCCATTACAAAATTAGCAAAAACACAAAACCCGAATACCTATTAGATTACTAAAATAGGATGATTTAGTTTATAAAAATCTTATGAAATATACTGAAGAGGATATGATTCAATTTAAATTACATATAACAGAATTATTAAAAGGAAATTTTATTAGATCTAGTGAATCTAAACATAGTAGTCCTGCTGTCATAGTAATGAAACACAATGAACAAATATGAGGAAAATCTAGAATGGTAATAGACTATAAAGACTTAAATAAACAGACAGAAACATTAAATTATCCAATACCAAATAAAGCAGTAATATTAAACAAAGTTAAAGGTTATGAGTGGTTCAGTAAATTTGATTGTAAATCAGGATTCTATCAGTAATATTAAACAAAGTTAAAGCTTTCTCAATACCCAACGGATTTTATGAATGGAATGTATTACCCTTTGGATTTAAAAATTTCCCAGGATATTTTCAAAAATTCATGGATACATATCTTGGAAATATAGATGGAATTATTGTATATATAGATGATATATTATTATTCACTAAAACGAAGGAAGATCATAAAAAATTATTAAAAAGATTTAAGAAAATAATAAAAGATGCAGGAATAGCTCTAAGTGAAAAGAAAGCAGAAATATTAAGGAATAAAATAGAATTTTTAGATATAAAGATAGATAGAAATGGCGTGGAGATGCAAGAACATATATTAAAAAAGATTGCAGAACAAATGGAAGAATTAAAAGAAAAGAAACAATTACAAAGTTTATTAGGATTAGTAAATCAAATTAGAAATTATGTACCTCATTTAAGTGAAAAATTAGTACCGCTACAAAAGAAATTAAAAACAAAAACAACAGTATTTGAATGGACTATAGAAGATAAAGAAAACCTGAAAAAAGTAAAGGAATATTGCATACCCAAATTACAAATCCTAGAAATAAATGAAAAAATAAAATGGATATAGATGCATCAGATTATGCTTTTGGAAGTATGTTAACATATGTAAATATGGAAAATAAACACAAACATATTACATCATTCAACTCAGGAACTTTTAAAGAAAATGAAATAAAATGGGAAATAAATAGAAAGGAATTATTAAGCGTATTAAAAGCATTATTATACTATGAGATATATATAGCACATACACATTTTATATTAAGAACAGATAATACCCAAGTTAAATTTTGGTTAACAAAGGATTTAAAGAATCAATCAATTACTACCAGAAATATTAGAAATATAGTATGTCAAATATCTTTATTCAATTTTGATATTGAACTAATCAGTACTAAAGACAATTTTATTGCAGATTTTTTATCTAGACATATGATGCAGGGATAGCTATGAGTTTATAAAGAAGAATTTTATTATGATTGACAGGTACAACCTGAACAAGGGGAAATAGTACAAAATCTATTACAAGACATATTACAAAAATTACAAGGAATGGAGAAAAATATTGAAAAGCTGGAAAGCAGAATTAGCCATATGGAAGATGGCAAAAAAGAGCAAGAAATAGACCTGCAAGAATTAAAAGAGATAACAATTAGCCAAGAAAAATGTGACAAAAAAGATAAAGGAAAAGGGATAGAAGTAACTACTCACCAAGCCAAAAAAATCAAACCTTTCAATATCCAACTTAGACCAGAGCAACCCATACCTGAAAGAACAGATTTTATTTACCAATTACCAAAACCCCAGACAAATACTTACAATGAAATCACCAAAAAACCTACACAAAATCAATTCGTGCAAAAAATAAACAACTACCTGAACCAATTCATACAAGTTGCCAACTACCTAAACAAGAACATACAATCACCAGACTATAACCCAGAAAAACTTATTGGATGGCAAACCAAACCTTTGAAGGGATATAACAAATTAGTAGCATTAAACAAAACAGACCCAAAACTCATACAGACCATGTATAATTATGGACTATTGCATGCGGTATATACGCAAAATGGAGATAATCTACAACATATCCAAGAACTATATCAAGTAGTAAAGAAATACTTGGGAATTACCAAAGCAGATTTAATATTTATTCGGATTTATTCAGCACCATGTGAAGTAACACCACAGGAAATATACCATCCTATCACAGCAGTGAAGATAGGACTGACAAGAACGATTATGTGTGAAGAGCCTATGGAACAACCTGACCTAACTATTCATGAAATAGTAGAATTTCTACAGAACAAAAGAGCTATTATGATCAAAGTTATTATTCAAGAGTTAATAAACAGTTATGAAGAAGGAGGAAAATGGATCTACAACAGCAAAAACAGTACAATTATTTATTCAAATGCCAAGACGACAAAGGACATAGAAGAACTACCTAGATGGATTACTACCCTTGCAAATTGGGAAATTACGCCAACAACTAATGCATTGAGGAAATATCCGAAGCAGATGACGGAGAAGACAAAATACCTATTATGTCAACAATTGAAGGACTTATTCAACTTGCACCATTGCAATTATTGCAACCAAAAAGAAGATATTCCTAAAGTTTATCTTCCACCTACTATGGAAAAAGACAAAGAAGAAGAAGACAAAGAGCAAAATGAAGACTAAAAGAGTTTTTTGTAAAAAGTCTTGTAATTTTCAAAAAATGTAGTATTTTAGTTTAGTCTTGTTAGGCTAGTATTTTAGTCTTATTAGGCTAGTATTTTTCAAGAAAAGTGTTTGTCATGTTAGGCTAGTATTTATTTCAAGAAAAGTGTAGTATTTTTAGGCTAGTCTTGTTAGGCTAGAAAAGTCTTTTAGGCTAGTATTTATTTATTTCAAGAAAAATCTTATAAATAGTAGGCAAAGTTTTATGTAAAGATGTAACGTGTCCTGGTGAGTCAGCAAAGAGATAAGAAGGAACAATTTGGGTGGATGATGCGGTGTTGTGGTGCTTAAATTGGCTTGGGATCCTTACCTGCTTGACTTACTGCTGCTGATATTGTCACCTTTAGCCCACTGTTATTTCGTTCCCTTCCCTTTTGGTATCAGAGCCTCAGTATCATATTAGTATTATCATTATAGTCCTAAAAATTTGCCTTATTGAAAAAATTGGATTTGTCAAAAATTTGATTTAGTTTTGCCTTATTAATTATTTTAACATGGATTTAAATGCCTGTTTGTATGCTTACAATAAAGTATTTGTTTATACTGGAGACATAGAATTTTCAAAAACTACAAGAAAATTAAAGGAAACATATCCTATTACTTTCCAAATTGGATTAGCAACTACTCCTTATTTACCTCAATTAGAGAGTAACTTTGGAAAATTTTTAATACACTTAAAGTGTGGAATATATTTAGGAACCCGACCTAGACATATTGGAATAACTTATATTATTTTACATCAAATAGTTGGAATATATTTAGGAACCCGACCTAGACATATTGGAATAACTAATATTATTTTACATACTGTCAAAGTATATTTAGTTTCCTTAACCTACAGGATTAAAATAAGAATATAAGATTAAAGAAATATTTCATAAATATTTTAGAAATCATATAGTAGATGAAAAAGATATAAAAATTTTTCATTGATATTGTTTATAAATATACTCTAGAAAAATTAACTATGGATGAAAAAGGTGAAGATAAATTAGTAGAAGAACATATAGAAATACTATATAATATTATAGAAAATATGGAACATATAGATGACACCACTACCTCAGTATCTACTGAAGATTACCTAAGTGATGGTTAAAATGGAAGCAATAAATAATAAAATGGAAATAATAAATAATAATATTTTGGAATCAAATAAAGTAACATTAGAACAGATAAAAGAAATAAGAAAAAGGATAGAAAATATGGAAACAGAAATTAAAAACATAAAGTTAAAAATATTAAAAGAAAATAATAAAAAAGAAAAAGAACCTATAAATAAATCTGGCTATGTCAATATACCAGGATTAGGATGGATGCCAATTAAAGTACCAATAACTACTGAAAAAATAAAAGAAGAGTTATGAAAAGAGGAGAATATGTAAAAATTACATATATGGAAAAAATAACAAAATACCAGAAATGTCAAATTTGAATAGAATATTTATTAAGCTAAATGATAATTATAGACTTATGCAAAAACAAGATAACACTATAGAATCACCTTTAGAACAAATAGTAAGATTAACCAGAGAAAATAATGAGGAAAACAATAATGAATCATATCGTAATAATAGTGATAGTAGTACAATTAGTTATGACATCACTAAAAGAAAGAATCTGAGAAAGAAAAAGTTAACACTGAAAGCTATTTATGAAAAATTAGATAAAATGGAAAAAAGAGTACAAAAATTAGAAAAACATGTATTTAAAAAGAAAAACAAACAATAAATTCTGACCCTGAACTATCTAAAAATAGATTAGATTCAGATACAACAACATATATAAGCTCAGAAGAAGAAAAAGATGATAAGAAAATAATAGTAAAAGTAATAGATAAAATAGAAAATAATTCAGATATTAATATGGACGAAGATAACAATTCAGATACCTATACTGACTTGATAAAGAAAACAAATAAATTATATATAGAAACTAATGAATTAAGAGAAGCTCTTTCTTCTCTCTAACTTTACTGTTACATCGCTTCATCTTCTTTGCCTGCCTCAGCGTATGTTAGTCTAACGTGCGCCGAGGGTGTTTGCCATGGCGAGAGGGAGAGGCCGACCTCGGAAAGTTCTATTGCCAATCTATGCTGAAAAACCAACCAACACTGTTCCATTGCCAAAAACTGTTAACACTGTTCCATTGCAACACAGTGTTAATACTGTTCCATTGCCGCATGCACCTGCAGAGTTAGAGCCATCTGGAGTTCCTGTGCTTACAACCCTTGCTGATAATGTCGATTGCAGTTCAGAGACTCAAACTGTACCGGCGATAGTTCCGATGGTGCAAGAGAATAGGGGTATCGACCACATGCAGCTACCTCCACAACCAGCTGTACCAAAGTCCAATATAGAGGAGGAGTCAAAAATTGAAGCACCCAAAGGGTCGGCTAGTCTATTTCAGAGGAATCGTCTTGCTGCTAGCGGTATGTCTCTGGAGTACATTCCACCAACAGTTATTAATGGTAAACCAGTGGGTCAACTAGTTAAGGATGAAGTGGAAGAGGAAGAAGGAAAATGGAAGTGTGCCCTAGTTGTATTTGTGCTAGGGAATGGCCCAGGTTATAATGGTATGAAAAGGTTTATTAATTTACACTGGTCTCATGTGCCTGAACCTGATCTCTTTTACCATGACGAGGGCTATTATATTGTCAAATTTCAATCCTTGGATGATGCAAAGGAAATTCTGTGTGGAGGACCATAACCTATGATCTTGAAGCAGTGGTCTGTTGATTTTGATTTCAAAGCTGCTTTCCCTACAGAAGTCCCCGTGTGGGTCAAGTTTCCTAACTTGCCTATGTCCTGTTGGGGCAGCAGGTCTTTGAGTAGGATTGCAAGTGTGCTGGGTAGGCCTATATTTGCTGATGAATGTACGACTAAGCAAACTAGAATCTTATATGCTCGTATGCTCATTAAGGTAAATGTGTCAAAGGAATTACCTAGTGAGATTGAGATACTGGATCCAAATAGGAAGAGCTTTATGCAGGATGTGACCAATGATTGGAAACCATTATATTGTGAGAAATGCCTTGAGGTGGGACACAACTGTTTGGCCAAATCTGCTCAACCCAATCCCATACAGAAGAATAAGGTGACACAGGAATGGAGAGTTAAAGCTCCAGCCACAGTGGACCAGAGCAACCAGGTTTCCCAAATCCAGCAACCAAATCTTCCAAAGGAACCAAGTCCTCATGCTGATTTAGGTGAAGTTTTGAATAAACAGAAGGGTATTGAAACACAGGTTTCCCCAGTCTTTTACATCACAAACTTTCCACCATTATCCCATATTGTGATGTCTAATAGATTTGAAGTTGGGTCAGTGAGTTGGGCAGACCATCCCCTGGATGAAGGGGGAACCAGCCATACTCAATGAAGTGGATATTTTGGAATATTAGGGGTGTAAATAAAAGGTACAAACAGAAAGAAGCCAAAGAATACTTCAGAACCAATAAGTTTGACCTTATAGGTCTGGTAGAGACAAAGGTTAAACAGAAGAATGCAGAGAAAATAGCTAGTTTCTTGTTACCTAACTGGAGTGTACTAACTAACTACAGGGAAGCAATGAATGGTAGAATATGGATTATATGGGATGCTACAAAAATTGTGATCACAGGTTTACAGGAGGAGCCTCAATTCATCCATTGCAATGTTAGGACTCTCACTGGTGGACTTATCTGCTGTCTCACAGTGGTCTATGGTTTTAATGACATTGATCAAAGGAGGACATTGTGGAAGACAATTCAGAACTTTGTTGCTATTACTACTGACCCCTGGCTAATAGCAGGAGATTTCAATGCTATTATGTCTAATAATGATAGACAATCCTGTCATCAAGTTAAGCAAGCTGAAACTGTAGATTTTAACAATTGCATCCAGCAGGCTTGTCTGGCTGAACTTCCATGGAAAGGTGATTATTTTACCTGGACCAATAAACAAAGTGGCAATGATAGAGTGTGTAGCAGATTGGATAGAGTGTTTGGAAACTATGAGTGGATGATTAAGTGGAGCCATGTACACACTGTATATGGAGTACCACTTATATCTGACCATACTCCCATGTTGTTAACCCTAGCAGAAGAAAACAAACTCAGGAAGACTCCTTTCAGGTTTTACAATGCATGGACTCAACATAAGGACTTCCAACTTTTGATCAAAGATAACTGGAATGGTAATGCTCAGTGTGGGTTTCAAGGGGTGTGGAACAATCTCAAATCCCTTAAGCCAGCCTTAAAGTCTCTAAATACTAGAGACTTTATGAACATTACACAGAAGATTGAGAATAGCAGAAAGGAACTAGAAGATGTCCAACACCAGATGACTTTGTCCTATATAGATGCATTACAGTTTAGAGAAAAGGAACTAGTGCTGCAATTAGAAAAATGGTCATTGATTGATGAATCAGTATTGCAACAGAAATCTAGAGCCAGATGGATCCAGCTTGGAGACTCAAACAAAAAATACTTCTCAGCTGTAATGAAAGAGAGAAATCAGTACAAGAGAATTACTGAACTGATTACAGAAGGGGGTTTGAAGGTAACTGATCCAGATGACCTAAAGAAGGAGATTAAGGATTTTTATAAATCACTCATGGAGACATCAGCCACTTCCCTTCCAGCTGTTAACAGAGTGTATATGAGCAATGGACCTAGATTAACACATCACCAGAAGTTGGAACTAGTTGCTGACATCAGTGACACAGAGATCCTAAACAGCTTAAAGGCAATTGGTAATGATAAAGCTCCAGGGGCAGATGGGTACAATGCCATGTTCTTCAAACAAACTTGGCCTATCATTGGACAGCAGGTACTGCAAGTAGTCAAGAACTTTTTTGAAACAAGCAAAATGCATAGACCAACAAACTGTGCCTCCCTCACATTAATTCCCAAGGTGTCCAATCCTCAAACAGTCAAAGAGTTTCGACCAATAGCTTGCTGTTCAGTTCTATACAAAATCATTTCCAAGCTGCTGGCCAACAGACTCCAGAAGGTCATGAGCAGCATCATCTGTAGTGCACAAGTAGGTTTCATTCCAGGAAGGAGAATTGCAGATAATGTCATTCTAGCACATGAATTAATAAAGCATTACTCTAGGTCACATATATCTCCCAGATGTATGATCAAAATTGACCTACAGAAGGCTTATGATTCAGTTGAATGGCCCTTTTTGCAGCAGGTTATGGAAGCTCTAGATTTTCCTATCAGATTTACAAGATGGATCATGGAGTGTGTCCAAACTGTTAGCTACACAGTGGTTGTAAATGGAGAAACAACAGAACCTTTTCAAGCAGCCAAAGGCTTGAGACAAGGGGATCCCATATCTCCATTTTTGTTTGCTATTGTGATGGAATACCTTAGTCGATCACTGGTAGAGCTGAGGCAAGCTAAAGGTTTCACTTTTCATCCTGGTTGTAAAAAACTGGGAATATCTCATCTAAGCTTTGCTGACGATCTATTGCTGTTTGCCAAAGGAGATCCCCAAGCAGTGAGTACCATGTTTACATACTTCTCTCATTTCACTACAGCCTCTGGTATGAAAGCCAACTTGCATAAGAGTGTTGTCTATTTGGGGGGGGAGGGGGGTAAAGCCTGAGGTCCAACAGCAAATTATTGATCTTCTTGGATATGTACGTGGAGAACTCCCTTTTAAATACTTGGGTGTACCATTATCTACCAAGAAGCTGACTGTTTTTCAATAGCAACCACTGGTCGACAAGATTACTGCCAGGATTACATCCTGGACAGCCAGACAACTATCATATGCTGGTAGAGTGCAACTGGTGCAGTCAGTAATCTTTGGTATTCAAGCTTATTGGGCCCAACTCTTTCTCATCCCTTCCAAAGTTATCAAAATACTAAAGCAATATGTAGATCCTACATATGGTCTGGCTCAGTTAATGTAACAAAGAAAGCATATGTAGCTTGGGAAAAAGTCTGTTTGCCAAAGTCTGCTGGAGGTTTAAACTTGACCAATCTCTTACTGTGGAACAAGGCTGCTGTTGCAAAATTAACTTGGGATTTGGCACACAAGAAGGATGTGTTATGGGTGAAATGGATTCACATACTTTATATCAAACAGAATCAGCTGGAGAGCATAAATGTGCCTAAACAAGCTAGTTGGATGGTCCGGAAGATCATTGAAGGCACTGTGCTATTGGAACAACATCAACTGTTACATGAGCCTGCTTGTACTATCAGAATGCTATATCTCCGACAGATTGGAGAGGCACCTAGAGTTCCTTGGAAGAATTTAACAATGAAGAATCATGCTCGACCTAAAGCTCTTTTCAACCTGTGGCTGCTGTTGCAAGACAGACTCCCTACCAAAGACAGGTTGATTAAGTGGAACTTAACTGTGGATGACACCTGTGTGATGTGCCAACAAGCTAAGGAAACCAGAGATCATTTATTCTTGGAATGCACCAATGCTATTCAGCTGAGGTCTCACACATTGCAATGGATTGAAGTTCAACAGCCTGCTTGACAGGACTGGTCTCAGTTTGTCCACTAGTTCATAGAGCAGGCTAAAGGAAAATATCCTCGAGCCCACATAGTTAAAATGGCCTTGACAGAAATGTTCTATGTCCTATGGCTGGAAAGGAATGCGAGAATATTTGAAAACACCTTCTGTACTTGTGACAAACTTCTTCGATTCATTGCTTACACTTATAATATTAGGGCACCTCCAAAGGTACGAGTACACCTTCAGCATTGCCTACTGTAATGTTGAATTTTGACAGTATAGGTTAGTCAGTTTTTGTTCATTTTTGGATAGACAGCTGAGTATAAAGCTGCTCTATGGTTTTGTATGACAACCACTTTGGTGATTAATATAAAGTTTAATTACCAAAAAAAACTAATGAATTAAAAGATACAATTAAAGATGAAGATATAATAACAAATCATATAAATATAACTAAACCAGATAGCCTACAAAATAGAAAAGGATTTTATATAACTTTCGCAACAGGAAGAGATAAAGGTTATAAAAAAAAGAAGTTATTATGAAAAAATAGATTATTCCAAACAACATAGGAATGATAAAATATGGGGATCAAGATTAATAAGAGGAATAGCAGAAATAGTAAAAATATCTACAGGAGAAAATACTAACTCTTTTTTAGACTTAGACTACTCTGAAGATATAACTAAAGAAATACAAAAATGGTCAGCAAAAATAGAAAAAATGATTTTAGAAACAAAATTACCCATAGAAAAAGTAGGACAATATATTGTAACCACCTTAGTAGGAAATGTTAAAGAATGGTATGAAAATTTAGGAAAAGAAATGATAAAAGCATTACATGCAGCTACAGATGCTAATGCACAGCCTACAACAGATGTAAGTAAAATACTTCAAAAATTTGTAATATCAATTACAGCCGAATTTAGTACGCTAGGAGCAGAAAATTCAGTGATTCGTAAAAATATAGAAAAAGCAAGAAATAATCTATTAAATTTAGTTATTTGTGATTTATGCTACTATGAAGAATATGTATGTGAATTTAGTAATTATTTTCATAATGGAAGATTTAATAATAATGAAAAACCTATGATCTTAGACTTATTCCTACATAAATTACCATATCCAACTAATTTATTAGTATTTAAAGACAATAAAATAGAAGCTAAATCAATAGACACCTTAGGAACTAGGATAGAATATGTAAGAAATTGGATAAATGCAAGATGTACTCAAGCGACAAATATTAGAAATTTATTACAATCAGATATACAGTTATGTTGTACAGAAGATAAACCAAGTAAATATGGATGTAGTAAAAAATATCCTAAACAAATAAGAAACACTATAAGAAAAGAAATAAGAAATACATTAGAAGAAATTATAATTTAAGGAATTTTACAAATAACAAAAAACGAAGATATATAAATAAAAGAAAATATAGAAATTACTTCAAAAAGAATCCTAAAAAATGTAAATGTTATAATTGTGGAAAAATAGGACAATATCCACAGAATGCAAAGAACCTAGACAAAAACAAATAAAAGAAATCCAGTTAGATAATGATGAATTTATAGATATAGATATAGTTAAGCAAGAAATAGATACAGACAACTTTTCTAGTGAAGATGAAATAATTGAATCAGATATATCAAGTGAAGAAGAAGATGAATCAGACTGAAATAGGAGAAACAAGTGATAAAGATATAATAATAAACTATACACAAGACATAGATTATGAGAAACAACATATAATATTTGATGAAAAAATTTATGAGAAAATTAGGAAAGAAGAATTAGACCTTACACCAGACTTAGTTTTTAAAAATCAATTTTGGAATAAAACCTTAAAAATTAAAAAACAAAATTATTATATAATCACTAAAAAAGAATTTGTATTAGACATAAAACATTTAAATGGAAAAACAATGATACCTTTAGTATCTACACATCTAATTGAAGAAGAAACTAAAAGTATTAAAAATAAACATGATCTAAGATATTGCTATTTTGGAAGAATACAGATTATGTTATATGCACATTTTAAAGAAGGTATAAATACACCAATAGAAATATATTTAGCAGATGATAGAATAACTCATCCTATAGAACAATCCATATTAACACAATTAACAGGAAATCTAATATACCAAAAAGCTAAATTCTTATTTAAACCCGATTTTAATATAAGTATGACAGAACAAAATATAGACAAAGCATTGACGATTTATTGGAAAATTAATGGAATAGAAATGTTACCAGGAAGTAAAGTACTAACTATCAAAGCAAAATAATTATACGTATTAAGCAATAGACCAGGAATAAATAAAAATAAAAGAAAAGGATTAACATATATAAGTAAAATCTTTGAACATATCCTAAAAGAAATACCTAGGAAAGAACAATCATATATACTACCTAACCAAAACCAAGACTTAGAATTAGTAACTTATAATTTAGAACAAAGAAGAAATATTCTTAATAGAAGTATAAGTAGAAGGATTCTAAACATAATACCTAGAATTAGGAAAAATATATCAGACGAATATTCAGAAAACCAATATTATATAAACGGAAGAATAATAAGAAATGGAATGAGAATACTAGTACCAATCTTAATCGCTACTAATGCAGGAGAAAATTATATAGCTGAACAACTAATAAGTGAGATTGATAAGATAGAAGAAAGTAATCACACATACACTAATTTTATTACACAACAAGAAGTAACAAGTATGTGAAAAATAAATAGCCCAATAGAAATACAAGGATTATTATTCAACATAAATCTAGAAGTAATGAATAATGAACCAGAAATTATACTAGGAATTAAATGGTTAAATATGGTAGAACCATGGAATCTAAATGAATCAGAATTAGAAATAACAGTTAATACAATAACAATTAAGATAAAAAGAGAAACAATTAATACTATAAATATAATAAAAGAAAGTATATGAGTCATGAAGAAATACATATCTTAATTAAAGTAAAATGTGAAGGATATAACAGTAGATATTATACAGCATATATAGATACAGGAGCTGGAACTAATATATGCAGAAGAAAAGTATTACCAGAAGAATATTGGAAGGAATTAAAAAATCCAATTATAATTGCTGGATTTAACCAGGAAGGAAATCTAGTCAGACACAAAGCTATAAATATAACAATACAAATATGGGATACAGAACTAGTACTAAATGAATTATATCCATGTGATAAAATATTTCATGATATAATATTAGGTTATAAAAAATTCTTAAAAAATTATGAACCCTTTACAATTACAAGGAATTATTTATTATTAGCTACCCCTTGCAAGCAGAAAATAATAGCTAAAAGAACCTTGGAAAAACAAAGTGAACAAATACCTTGGATTAAAGGAGATAGTAAAATTAAACAATCACTACCTTGTAAAAGTAAAGACAATAAATTACAAGTAAGTGAGATTAGTATTGAAGAAGAAATAACTAACGAATTTAAAGAGATATTTAGTGAAGACACATTACAAAATTGGCAAAAACACAAAACCCAAATACTTATTAGATTACTAAAAGAGGATGATTTAGTTTATAAAAAACCTATGAAATATACTGAAGAGGATATGATTCAATGTAAATTACATATAACAGAATTATTAAAAGAAAATTTTATTAGATCTAGTGAATCTAAATATAGTAGTCCCGCATTCATAGTAATGAAACACGGTGAACAAAAAAGAGGAAAATCAAGAATGGTAATAGACTATAAAGACTTAAATAAAAAGACAGAAACATTAAATTAAACAATACCAAATTAAGCAGTAATATTAAACAAAGTTAAAGGTTATGAGTGGTTCAGTAAATTTGATTGTAAATCAGGATTCTATCATATTAAAATAATAGAAGAACATAGACATTTAACAGCTTTCTCAATACCCAATGGATTATGAATGGAATGTATTACCCTTTGGAATTAAAGATTCGCAGGATATTTTCAAAAATTTATGGATACATATCTTGGAAATATAGATGAAATTATTGTATATATAGATGATATATTATTATTCACTAAAACGAAGGAAGATCATATAAAATTATTAAAAAGATTTAAGAAAATAATACAAGATGCAGGAATAGCTCTAAGTGAAAAGAAAGCAGAAATATTAAGGAATAAAATAGAATTGTTAGGTATAAAGATAGATAGAAATGGCGTAGAGATGCAAGAACATATATTAAAAAAGATTGCAGAACACATGGAAGAATTAAAAGAAAAGAAACAATTACAAAGCTTATTAGGATTAGTAAATCAAATTAGAAATTATGTACCTCATTTAAGTGAAAAATTAGTACTGCTACAAAAGAAATTAAAAACAAAAACAACAGTATTTGATTGGACTATAGAAGATAAAGAAAACCTGAAAAAAGTAAAGGAATATTGTAAGAAATTACCCAAATTACAAATCCCAAAAATAAATGAAAAAATAAAATGGATAATTTATACAGATGCATCAGATTATGCTTTTGGAAGTATGTTAACATATGTAAATATGGAAAATAACACACAACATATTACATCATTCAACTCAGGAACTTTGAGGGTAATAATTAGAGTGGGGGTGCTCATTGGGCCCCATCATCCACCCAAATTATTCCTTCTTATCTCTTTGCTGTGTCACTAGGACATGTTACATCTTTACATAAAACTTTGCCTACTATTTACAAGATTTTTCTTGAAATAAATAAATACTAGCCTAACAAGACAAAGACTTTTCTAGCCTAACATGACAAACACTTTTCTTGAAAAATACTAGCCTAATAAGACTAAAATACTAGCCTAACAAGACTAAACTAAAATACTACATCTTTTGAAAATTACAAGACTTTTTACAAAAAACTCTTTTAGTCTCATTTTGCTCTTTGTCTTTTTCCATAGTAGGTGGAAGATAAACTTTGGGAATATTTTCTTTTTGGTTGCAATAATTGCAATGGTGCAAGTTGAATAAGTCCTTCAATTGTTGACATAATAGGTATTTTGTCTTCTCCGTCATCTGCTTCGGATATGTCCTCAATGCATTAGTTGTTGGCGTAATTTCCCAATTTGCAAGGGTAGTAATCCATCTAGGTAGTTCTTCTATGTCCTTTGTCGTCTTGGCATTTGAATAAATAATTGTACTGTTTTTGCTGTTGTAAATCCATTTTCCTCCTTCTTCATAACTGTTTATTAACTCTTGAATAATAACTTTGATCATAATAGCTCTTTTGTTCTATAGAAATTCTACTATTTCATGAATAGTTAGGTCAGGTTGTTCCATAGGCTATTCACACATAATCGTTCTTGTCAGTTCTATTTTCGCTGTTGTTATAGGATGGTATATTTCCTGCCGTGTTACTTCACAGGGTGCTGAATAAATCCGAATAAATATTAATCTGCTTTGGTAATTCCCAAGTATTTCTTTACTACTTGATATAGTTCTATGATATGTTGTAGATTATCTCCATTTTGCGTATATACTGCATGCAATAGTCCATAATTATACATGATCTGTATGAGTTTTGGGTCTGTTTTGTTTAATGCTACTAATTTGTTATATCCCTTCAAAGGTTTGGTTTGCCATCCAATAAGTTTTTCTGGGTTATAGTCTGGTGATTGTATGTTCTTGTTTAGGTAGTTGGCAACTTGTATGAATTGGTTCAGGTAGTTGTTTATTTTTTGCACGAATTGATTTTGTGTAGGTTTTTTGGTGATTTTACTGTAAGTATTTGTCTGGGGTTTTGGTAATTGGTAAATAAAATATGTTCTTTTAGGTATGGGTTGCTCTGGTCTAAGTTGGATATTGAAAGGTTTGAGTTTTTTGGCTTGGTGAGTAGTTACTTCTATCCCTTTTCCTTTATCTTTTTTGTCATATTTTTCTTGGCTAATTGTTATCGCTTTAAATTCTTGCAGGTCTATTTCTTGCTCTTTTTTGCCATCTTCCATATGGCTAATTCTGCTTTCCAGCTTTTCAATATTTTTCTCCATTTCTTGTAATTTTTGTAATATGTCTTGTAATAGATTTTGTACTATTTCTCGTTGTTCAGGTTGTACCTGTCAATCATAATAAAATTCTTCTTTATAAACTCATAGCTATCCCTGCATCATATGTCTAGATAAAAAATTTACAATAATATTGTCTTTAGTACTGATTAGTTCAATATCAAAATTGAATAAAGATATTTGACATACTATATTTCTAATATTTCTGGTAGTAATTGATTGATTCTTTAATTCCTTTGTTAACCAAAATGTAATATGTTGTGTATTATTTTCCATATTTACATATGTTAACATACTTCCAAAAGCATAATCTGATGCATCTGTATAAATTATCCATTTTATTTTTTCATTTATTTCTGGGATTTGTAATTTGGGTAATTTCTTACAATATTCCTTTACTTTTTTCAGATTTTCTTTATCTTCTACAGTCCATTCAAATACTGTTGTTTTTGTTTTTAATTTCTTTTGTAGCGGTACTAATATTTCACTTAAATGAGGTGTATAATTTCTAATTTGATTTACTAATCCTAAAAAACTTTGTAATTGTTTCTTTTCTTTTAATTCTTCCATGTGTTCTGCAATCTTTTTTAATATATGTTCTTGCATCTCTACGCCATTTCTATCTATCTTTATACCTAAAAATTCTATTTTATTCCTTAATATTTCTGTTTTCTTTTCACTTAGAGCTATTCCTGCATCTTTTATTATTTTCTTAAATTTTTTTAATAATTTTATATGATCTTCCTTCGTTTTAGAGAATAATAATATATCATCTATATATACAATAATTCCATCTATATTTCCAAGATATGTATCCATAAATTTTTTAAAATATCCTGGGGAATTTTTAAATCCAAAGGGTAATACATTCCATTTATAAAATCCGTTGGGTATTGAGAAAGCTGTTAAATGTCTATGTTCTTCTATTATTTTAATATGATAGAATCCTGATTTACAATCAAATTTACTGAACCACTCATAACCTTTAACTTTGTTTAATATTACTGCTTAATTTGGTATTGGATAATTTAATGTTTCTGTCTTTTTATTTAAGTCTTTATAGTCTATTACCATTCTAGATTTTCCTCTTTTTTGTTCACTGTGTTTCATTACTATGAATGCGGGACTACTATGTTTAGATTCACTAGATCTAACAAAATTTCCTTTTAATAATTCTGTTATATGTAATTTAAATTGAATCATATCCTCTTCAGTATATTTCATAGGTTTTTTATAAACTAAATCATCCTCTTTTAGTAATCTAATAGGTATTTGGGTTTTGTATTTTTGCTAATTTTGTAATGGGTCTTCACTAAATATCTCTTTAAATTTGTTAGTTATTTCTTCTTCAATACTAATCTCACTTACTTGTAATTTATTGTCTTTACTTATACAAGGTAGTGATTGTTTCATTTTACTATCTCCTTTAATCCAAGGTATTAGTTCACTTTGTTTTTCCAAGGTTCTTTTAGCTATTTTCTGCTTGCAAGGGGTAAAATAAATAAATCCTTGTAATTGTAAAGGGTTCATAATTTTTTAAGAATTTTTTATAACCTAATATTATATCATGAAATATTTCATCACATGGATATAATTCATTTAGTACTAGTTCTCTATCCCATATTTGTATTGTTATATTTATAGCTTTGTGTCTGACTAGATTTCCTTCCTGGTTAAATCCAGTAATTATAATTTAATTTTTTAATTCCTTCCAATATTCTTCTGGTAATACTTTTCTTCTACATATATTAGTTCCAGCTCCTGTATCTATATATGATGTATAATATCTACTGTTATATCCTTCACATTTTACTTTAATTAAGATATGTATTTCTTCATGACTCATATACTTTCTTTTATTATATTTATAGTATTAATTGTTTCTCTTTTTATCTTAATTGTTATTGTATTAACTGTTATTTCTAATTCTAATTCTGTTAGATTCCATGGTTCTACCATATTTAATCATTTAATTCCTAGTATTATTTCTTGTTCATTATCCATTACTTCTAGATTTATGTTGAATAATAATCATTGTATTTTTTTTTTGGTAATTAAAGATTTTATTAATCACCAAATTGTTCCACGTACAATCCCATAGGTCAGTTTTATACTCAAACTGCCTATCAAAATTTCAGGTAAGCTAACTATCTAGACTATAACTAGGGTTCTCTATTTACAGAAAGAGTTGTTGAAGATATGTCCTAACTCGAGGGGTTGCTCTAACATTGCAAATATAAACAATGCTCCTAACTAGAACTTCACTGGGACAATAATTGCTTCTGAAGATACGTGCATTCCTCTCCAACCAAATGGCATAGAACATCTCTGCAAATACCATTTTGAACACTTGAGCTTGGGGAGATTTGCCTTTAGATTTCTCTGTGATCCAGCTAATATATTGTAGCCAAGACTGTCCGGGAGGTTGAGACATGCCAATCCATTGCAAAATGAGATGTCTCAATTGTTCAGCAAAAGGACAGTTCAGGAACAAATGTTCTCTTGTCTCCATTGTGTGTTGACACATAACACAACTACCATCAACACTCAAGTGCCATTTGATCAACCTCTCTTTGGTAGGGAGTCTGTCTTGGAGCAGTAACCAGAAGTTGAAAATAGCTTTAGGTCGGGCAGCATTTTGCATGATTAGATTTTTCCATGGAACTCTAGGCAATTGGCCAATTTGTTGAAGATAGATTAGTTTGATAGAACATGTATTGATATACAGCAGCTGGTGTTGTTGTAGAAGCCTAGCACTCTCAATGATCTTCCGGACTATCCAACTTGCTTGTGCAGGAATATTCATGTCCTCCAGATGTTGTTGTTGTTGGAAATAACGCTTTACGCTAGAGGGGGGGGGTGAATAGCGTTTTAAAATTATTAAGCGTTTTAGTGCGGAATTTAAAAACTTTGCAGAAATTAAGACAAGTGCAGTAAAATAAACTTACACAAAGATGTATCCTGGTTGGCCACAAACGTGGTTAGTCCAGTCCCCGAGAGACTCTCTCGAGATTTCCACTAAACTTGTCAAGCTTACGGGTGCTTAACAAACCGTTACAGCTGAGGACACAAGCCTCACCTAGGTGCTCGGGGATCACAATCCCAAAGACTTCAATTGCTCGGGGATACCAATCCCAAAGACTTCAATTGCTCGGGGATAACAATCCCAAAGACTTCAATTGCTCAGGGATAACAATCCCAAAGACTTCAATTGCTCGGGGATAACAATCCCAAAGACTTCAATTGCTCGGGGATACCAATCCCAAAGACTTCAACCGAGGAAACACAAGTTCCTCAACAAACGAGAATCGCAATTCTCTTACAAACACAAAGACACACTCACTTTACAAAGTACTCCTCAATGAGTAGATATGAGTAGAAATAGTACGCTCAAGATTACAACAACTTAGCTCAATAGAATGGCTCTTCAAAAAGCTTTATAGATGAATGAAAATGATGATCAATGTAAGAAAGCTTTTAGCAATGAAAATACTTAAATTGTATGTGTTGTTGTTGTGAAAACACTGAGTTAAACCTGTATTTATAGGTGAAAAACTCAGTCTTACCGTTGTCTAATTGCCAATTAAGGATTGCTGAAATTACTCAGTGACAATCGATTGTCAGGACTAAACAATCGATTGTTTGCCTATCAGATCAAAAAATCAATCCCAGATTTTACGTTAACAATCGATTACTTCAAATCAATAATCGATTAATTATAACGTTAAAAAATCCTTTCCAATTTTTGGCATAAAACATCGATTATCAGGAAATCAATAATCGATTATTTTAACAACGTTCAGAAAATCTTTTCCAGATTTTACGCTAAAACATCGATTGTTAAATATCACAATCGATTACCTGAAGGTAATTTGAAAAAAATATGACAACGGTCAGCTTCAACAATCGATTATCAAATAGAACAATCGATTATTAATTAATTTCAAAACTTACTGTCTCATATATAATCGATTATCAAAAGCCACAATCGATTATTAATTAATTTCAAAGCTTACTGTCTCATATATAATCGATTATCAAAAGCCACAATCGATTATTAATTAATTTCAAAACTTACTGTCTCATATATAATCGATTATCAAAAAGCCACAATCGATTATCATTTTACTTAAAATCACTGGGAGACATTTTTCTCATTCCAATCGATTACCATTAGTTCATAATCGATTTTTATGAGTTTTGAAAACTTTGCCTCAGTTAACAATCGATTATCGAAAGTACACAATCGATTGTTATGCAGTTTGCAAAAACCTGATGTTAACTGGCTTACTCACAATCGATTATCATTAATTCATAATCGATTGTCATGCAGTCTTGGCTTAGAGATACTCGATTATCATAAGTACATAATCGATTATCTTAGCCCAGATTTTTGAGGCATGTTTGGAAAACATTTTAACAAATGTAAATATGCATAGTTTAAAATCATTTGACACTTACTTTAAATATGCATGATTTTGGAAAAAATAATTTTGGTAGAGAAGCCATGTTATGAGCCAAGATTGAGGAATCAAGATCACAATTAATATTGACTCAATTATAACATTTCCAAGCATTGTCTTGAGCTTCTTGTAATGCATCCATTATGTGCTTGTCCTTGAGCACTGCTATATATCGCTTATTGCTTTGTTTGACATTCATCAAAACCTACAAAAGAACACACGTTTAGTATATTGCATTTGAAACGTGTTTCCAACAATTTCCCCCTTTTTGATAATGGCAAACATAGGCGGGATATATGCAATAATTATTTTGATAAACCAAGACAAGTGTCATGTTCCCCCTCAATTCATGTTCCCCCTCACTTTAAGCATGAATGAAGTTGAGAGCATATAGCATAATATAGCATACTTCTTGATATCCCGTTTCTTCCCCCTTTTGCCATTAGCAAAAAATGTACACAAGGGAAGAATAACAAATATGAAATAAACACAAGTTTATTTATTGAAAAAAAATTATAACAGTACAAGGGTGGAACAAAACATGACTAAAAAACAATAAACTAATAACAATTTCACATTCATCATTCAACAATTTCACATAGATAAAATAGCAATTTCATCATTCATCACCCCCATCCCCTTCATCATCATTTGGAGGCGCTTGATATGGCACCATCTGAGCATAGGCATAATTCACGTGATCAAAGTAACCATGGACCTCACGTGTTAATTGAGTAATTTGGTCAGAAATGGTCCGGAGGGTAGGCTCCTGAGGAGGATGAGCACGACGGGCTTGTCGATTTTGAGGAGGAGCGGGAGCATGATCACCATCATGATGAAAGGAAGACTCCGAAATTTCCCAGATTTTGGTGCTCTTTTTGAGAGGACCATTAGCAGTATTGACCCCGGAAGCTTCAAGAAATTTCATTATCAGGAGGGCATAGGGGAGAGGTATGTCATCTCTGGTGGCATTGAACATATGGGATAGAATAAGCTTGCACCAATTTATGTTAACCCCGGTGACAATGGCGTAAAGAAATTTGGCATCCTCTTGGGAAATGGTGGTGTGATTGAGTTTACGGGGTTTGAGAACACGAGTGATGAAATAAAGAATGAAACGATAATTCGGGTCCATACCCTTTATGGTGGGACGACGGGAAGAAGACTCATCATAGGCGACTCCGGCTTGGCGGAAGAGGTTTGTTTCATCAAGCATGTGCCCGGCATCATTTATGTATTGGTAGATGTCTTCACCATTATGCGGAATGCCGGCAATGAGGTGGAGGTTATCTTCAGAAATTAGAATGGGAATGCCGTTAACATTGGTAACAAGTTCACCCTCATCATTTTTGTGAAGGTTGGAGTAAAAAGCTTCAACCAAAGAAATGTTGTAGTAGGGGTGAGTAAGGAGTAGGAAGTTGAAAAGATGGCACTCTCTTAGCATATTCGCGGCTGGAATGAATGGTGCAATAAGAGCGTTTGTTGAAAAGCGAGGAGGGAGAATAAGGCGTTTCTCAAATTTGGTTACGAACCGGGTGAGCTCTTCATTGGATTCAAAAAATAGAACCGATCCATCTTGATATGGATGGCGAGAAGAAGAGGCACCTTGTTTGGAACGAGCACGTTTGGAGTTGCGGCTTGACATTTTTTTTTTTTTTTTTTTTTTGAAAAGAATGTGCTAGGATTTTTCAAAGAAAACAAGAGAATTTGATGCTTGGAAGCTTGAGTGAGTATACAAGAGCATATGTGCAGCCTATATATAGAGAAGGAATGAGTCTTACATTTATTGGAAAAGATTTGAAGAGATGTGAAGTCTGAAACGGTAAAAATAAATTCACTGACCGTTCGACAATCGATTGTTTGAATGAAATAATCGATTGTCATTAATGAAGATGATCTGACACATCGATTACACGCCAGAACGGTAAAAATTTGAAAGAGATAGTCGATTGTCAAACTTGGTAATCGATTGTTTGTCATATTTATGACCTGACAGGAATCGATTATAGAGCCAAAACGGTAACATAAGTTTAAAACAGATAATCGATTGTCAGTATAAAGTAATCGATTGTTTACTCACAGAGAGTTTGAATTTTGGCAAATAATCGATTGGCAGAACAAATAATCGATTGTTTGGAAGGGGGATGCTAAAATGATGAAACTTAATTCTATCAGGCAATGTAAACAGTCAACAAGATTTCATGGCAGAAAATTGAATCAACAAATAATCGATTATTGATACTGATAATCGATTGTAAGCATAAATGATCGATTATGATCGATTTTTCTTGTATCAAGATAATTCATACTTTCCTCTTACCTTTTTGGGGGGATGCCTGCAAAATAGAATTAAACATCTCCGACGCTCAAGTCAATAATCTATAAATGAAATGATAACTTTGAAACTTGTGTAGTCGGGTGAAGAACGTGAACTCTTAAGAATTTTGTCCTAGGATGTTCTTAAGAGGGTTTAGGGTACTTACCTTCCCTTCGACTTTGCCAATTACCTGATTTTGAGCATCCTCCGTTCATTTTGGTCCTTTGGCTCATTCTTCAATTTGAGAAGCTTCTTTTACAATTTTGCCTTTGTCTTCCTTGTATTTTGTCTTTTTAAAAAATTCGAAAATACTTCCGATTTAAAGAAGTCTCTAAACCGACTTTTCGTCTCTTCCTCCTTCTTTGTGCTTTAATTTAAGGAATTTTGAATTCGTCTCCCGTCAAGTGTTTGGAGCATCCACTACACTTGATTCCTTCAAGCACACCTGCAAAACAAATCAATGCTCTTTTGGTACCCATGCCATTTTGGGTCCTTGAGGGTTATGCATACTATAATGATATGTTTGAGTAGCATGTCTATGTCTAGTAAAGCATGCGGGAGCAATATGACCAATTCGTCTACAATAATGACATGTCACATTTGGATTATGCATGCGTCTAGGCTCATAGTAGCTGGAATAATGCACATTGTTTTCTCTATTTTCATTTCTCCTAATTTGAGCACCATAATCATTTCTAGGTTGAACATTTCGGGATCTTCTAGCATGATCACTGTTGTGCCTAAAATATGCATCATGTCTATGGTGACGATTGCTAGGTGGAAGGTCATGTCTAGGTCTCCTAATATTTTGTCTAGCATGCATGTTAGTTTTAGGAAAGACATTTTTGTTATTAATCCTAGGTTGAGCTCTAGGTGGTTGGGTTTTTGCATCAACCTCTTCTTCATTTATGAAGCCTATTCCATGCTTGGTTGATTTCAAGTTATCAAGCACCACATTCAAGTTTTTATGAGAGGAGTTGAATTTGTCTAGTGTGCCTTTTAATTTACCTACTTCATTCTTAAGGACTACACAAGAAGCACAATTTTTTTGTAGAACTCTCGGGCTTGTCAGAACTTCTTTTCCCATAAAACTTGTTTTGTTCTAGTAGCTTCTCATTTTCCAAAACCAATTTTTCTAATTCTTTTTCTTTTAATGAAAACTGTTTTTGAAAATCTTGTTCTTTTAGAGAAGCACTTTCTCTTAAACTAGTGACGGTTTTTGTAACTTTGAGAAATTCAGCATAAAATTCATCAAAGGCATTTCTCATGTCATCAAGAGTATAAAAATTTTGAGAAGAGATTTGACTTACCTCACTTTGATTTTCTTCCTGTGCCATGAGGCAGAGATTTGCCGCTTCTTCATTTTCTTCTTCACTGGATTCGTCTCCGGAATCTCCTCCCCAAGATATGTATGCTCGTTGCTTCTTGAAGGGTTTCTTCTCCTTTTTAAGATTTGGGCAGTTTGTTTTGATATGCCCTGTTTCACCACATTCATAACATTTAACTTGCTCACCTTGCTTTTTCCCTTTGCGGTCATATTCTTTTCGCATGAATTTTTGGAACTTTTTGATGATGAGTCCAAATTCGCTATCTCCATCCTCTTCAATCGGTGATTGACTTGTGCTCACCTTTAGAGCAATCTTTTGCCTTCTTTGTTCATCAATAACAGGGTTAAGAATAGTGGATTCATAAGTCTTAAGATTACCTCTAAGAGCGTCTATGGTGACGTTCGTGATTCCAATTGACTCTTGAATCGCATCAGCCTTTGATCGCCATGCCGGTGTTAGGCTCCTAAGGATTTTTCGAACTAGTTCTTTGTCTGTGAACGTCTTCTTGAGCGCGTGGAGATCATTCACTATTGATGAGAACCGCTCAAACATCTTGTCTACCTTTTCGCCTTCATTCATATGGAACAATTCGTAAGCATGAGTTAAAAAGTCAATTTTAGCTTCTCTTACCTGGTCAGTCCCTTCGTAAGTGACCTCAAACTTGTCCCACATTTCTTTCGCTGTTTTGCAGCAGGAGATTTTCCTGTAATCATTAGCATTTACAGCACAAAGTAATAAGTTAATAGCTTTAAAATTATTTTGGACTATTCGATTATCCTCGGCGTTGAATTCCTCTTCTGATTTTGGCACCCATACTCCTTCCACCTGTTTGACAGGAACCTCATTTCCTTTGGTGTATACCTTCCACAAGTAAGGGCTGTTTGATCTGACGAATATCTGCATCCTTTCTTTCCAATATGAATAGTTTGTCCCGTTGAACAAAGGAGGTCTTGTGGGGCACTGTCCTTCATCAATACCTGCAAAAGAGTCTAGAGTAGAAGCCATGGAAAGATTCTCTCAAACGGTTAAGTCTTTCAGAGAGTATGGCTCTGATACCAATTGTTGGAAATAACGCTTTACGCTAGAGGGGGGGGTGAATAGCGTTTTAAAATTATTAAGCGTTTTAGTGCGGAATTTAAAAACTTTGCAGAAATTAAGACAAGTGCAGTAAAATAAACTTACACAAAGATGTATCCTGGTTGGCCACAAACGTGGTTAGTCCAGTCCCCGAGAGACTCTCTCGAGATTTCCACTAAACTTGTCAAGCTTACGGGTGCTTAACAAACCGTTACAGCTGAGGACACAAGCCTCACCTAGGTGCTCGGGGATCACAATCCCAAAGACTTCAATTGCTCGGGGATACCAATCCCAAAGACTTCAATTGCTCGGGGATAACAATCCCAAAGACTTCAATTGCTCAGGGATAACAATCCCAAAGACTTCAATTGCTCGGGGATAACAATCCCAAAGACTTCAATTGCTCGGGGATACCAATCCCAAAGACTTCAACCGAGGAAACACAAGTTCCTCAACAAACGAGAATCGCAATTCTCTTACAAACACAAAGACACACTCACTTTACAAAGTACTCCTCAATGAGTAGATATGAGTAGAAATAGTACGCTCAAGATTACAACAACTTAGCTCAATAGAATGGCTCTTCAAAAAGCTTTATAGATGAATGAAAATGATGATCAATGTAAGAAAGCTTTTAGCAATGAAAATACTTAAATTGTATGTGTTGTTGTTGTGAAAACACTGAGTTAAACCTGCATTTATAGGTGAAAAACTCAGTCTTACCGTTGTCTAATTGCCAATTAAGGATTGCTGAAATTACTCAGTGACAATCGATTGTCAGGACTAAACAATCGATTGTTTGCCTATCAGATCAAAAAATCAATCCCAGATTTTACGTTAACAATCGATTACTTCAAATCAATAATCGATTAATTATAACGTTAAAAAATCCTTTCCAATTTTTGGCATAAAACATCGATTATCAGGAAATCAATAATCGATTATTTTAACAACGTTCAGAAAATCTTTTCCAGATTTTACGCTAAAACATCGATTGTTAAATATCACAATCGATTACCTGAAGGTAATTTGAAAAAAATATGACAACGGTCAGCTTCAACAATCGATTATCAAATAGAACAATCGATTATTAATTAATTTCAAAACTTACTGTCTCATATATAATCGATTATCAAAAGCCACAATCGATTATTAATTAATTTCAAAGCTTACTGTCTCATATATAATCGATTATCAAAAGCCACAATCGATTATTAATTAATTTCAAAACTTACTGTCTCATATATAATCGATTATCAAAAAGCCACAATCGATTATCATTTTACTTAAAATCACTGGGAGACATTTTTCTCATTCCAATCGATTACCATTAGTTCATAATCGATTTTTATGAGTTTTGAAAACTTTGCCTCAGTTAACAATCGATTATCGAAAGTACACAATCGATTGTTATGCAGTTTGCAAAAACCTGATGTTAACTGGCTTACTCACAATCGATTATCATTAATTCATAATCGATTGTCATGCAGTCTTGGCTTAGAGATACTCGATTATCATAAGTACATAATCGATTATCTTAGCCCAGATTTTTGAGGCATGTTTGGAAAACATTTTAACAAATGTAAATATGCATAGTTTAAAATCATTTGACACTTACTTTAAATATGCATGATTTTGGAAAAAATAATTTTGGTAGAGAAGCCATGTTATGAGCCAAGATTGAGGAATCAAGATCACAATTAATATTGACTCAATTATAACATTTCCAAGCATTGTCTTGAGCTTCTTGTAATGCATCCATTATGTGCTTGTCCTTGAGCACTGCTATATATCGCTTATTGCTTTGTTTGACATTCATCAAAACCTACAAAAGAACACACGTTTAGTATATTGCATTTGAAACGTGTTTCCAACAGTTGTTTGATGTACACTGTATGAATCCACTTTACCCATAGTAAGTCTTTCTTATGAGCCAAGCCCCAGGCTAGTTTTGCAACAGCAGACTTATTCCACAGCAGAAGGTTGATTAAGTTCAGGCCTCCAGTAGACTTTGGCTGACAGATCTTGTCCCATGCTACATATGCTTTCCTGGTAATATTAGCTGAAGCAGACCATATGAATGATCTACACATTGCCTCTATCAGTTTCATGACCTTGGATGGAAAGAGAAACAACTAAGCCCAATAAGATTGG
This sequence comes from Nicotiana benthamiana, assembly GCA_034376525.1. Lineage (NCBI taxonomy): Eukaryota > Viridiplantae > Streptophyta > Magnoliopsida > Solanales > Solanaceae > Nicotiana > Nicotiana benthamiana. The sequence goes on from JAXGFW010000196.1 coordinate 27,960, forward strand.
ATACCAAAAATAACTGCTTGTACCAACTGCATTCGACCAGCATAGGACAACTGTTTAGCAGTCCAGGATGTAATCCTAGCTGTGATCTTATCAATGAGTGGTTGCCACTGGAGAACAGATAGTTTCTTGGCTGATAGTGGAACCCCTAAGTATTTAAAAGGAAGCTCCCCTCGTATATAACCAAGAAGACTAAGGATTTGTTGTTGCTGATCAGGCTTTACTCCTCCAAAATATACAGCACTCTTCTGCATATTAGTTTTCATTCCAGATGCTGCAGTGAAGTGGGAAAAGTATGTAAACATGATCACAGCTTGGCTATCTCCTTTATCAAATAATAAGAGGTCATCAGCAAAAGAAAGGTGTGTGATTCCCAGCTTCTTGCATCCAGGATGAAAGGAGAATCCCTTAGTTTTATTCAGCTCTGCCAGAGATCGACTTATGTATTCCATCACTATAGCAAATAAGAAAGGTGATATAGGATCACCTTGTCTCAAACCTTTGGCTGCTTGGAAGGGTTCTGTAGTTTCTCCATTAACTATCACTGTATAGCTAACAGTTTGCACACATTCCATGATCCATTTTGTATATCTGGTTGGAAAGTCTAGTGCCTCCAATACCTGTTGTAGGAAACACCATTCAACTGAATCATAAGCCTTCTGGAAATCAATCTTGACCATACATCTAGGTGATATATGGGATCTTGTATAGTGTTTAATGAGCTCATGAGCCAAAATGACATTGTCAGCAATTATTCTCCGTGGGATGAAACCAGCTTGTGCATTGCATATGATGCTGGCTATAACTCTTTGCATTCTATTGGCCAGCAATTTGGAAATAATTTTATAGACAACTGAGCAGCAGGCTATTGGTCTAAATTCCTTTACTCTATGTGGGTTAGGAACTTTAGGAATCAGAGTAAGGGAGGCACAGTTTGTTGGTCTATGCACTTTGGTGGATGCAAAGAAATTCCTAACTGCTTGCATTACCTGTGGCCCTGTAGTCTGCCAAGTTTGTTTAAAGAATAGTGCATTAAAACCATCAATACCTGGGGCTTTATCACTGTCAATTGCTTTTAAGCTTTCCAAGATCTCAGTGTCACTGATATCAGCAGCCAAATCCAGTTTCTGTTGGTGAGATAATGTAGGACCATTTGCCATATACATTCTATTGACAGCTGGGAGAGAATGAGCTGAAGTCCCCATAAGGGATTTGTAGAAACCAGTGATTTCCTTCTTCAGATCATCTGGCTGTGTAATCCTCAAGCCTTCCTCTGTGATCAATTCAGTTATCTTCTTGTGTTAGTTTCTCTCTTTCACTACAGCAGAAAAGTATTTGTTGTTACCATCCCCTAGCTGAATCCATTTGGCTCGAGCTTTCTGTTGTAATATTGATTCTTCCAGCAAAGACCATTTTTCCAGTTGGAGTATCAGTTCTTTTTCTCTTAGTTGTAGTGAATCAGAATATGCATTAGACATCTGGTGTTGTAAGGCTTCCAGTTCTTTACGGCTGACCTCAATTTTCTGTGAGATTGTCTTAAATTCTCTGGTATTTAGAGATTTCAAGACTGGTTTAAGAGACTTGAGGTTGTTCCACACTCCTCGAAGGGTAGGCTGAGCATTGGCATTCCAGGAAGCTTTGACTAATTGCTGGAAATCCTGATGCTGTATCCATGCATTAAAGAATCTAAAAGGTGTTCTCCAGATTGAAACATCTTCTGTCAAGGTCAGTATCATGGGGTTATGATCAGATACTAGTGGGGCTCCATATACTGTATGCACATGGCTCCATTTTAGCATCCACTCACAGTTACCAAAACATCTATCCAGACAACTGCATACTCTATCATCTCCACATTGCTTATTAGACCAGGTAAAAAAGTCTCCCTTCCAAGGCAGTTCAGTCAGGCCAGCATGCTGCACACATTGAATAAAATCAGTAACTTCAGCTAATCTAACTTGATGACAAGATTCTCTATCAGTGCTGGACATAATAGCATTAAAATCCTCTGCTATCAACCAGGGGCCAGTGATACTAGTAGCAAGGTTCTGAAGGGCTGTCCACAGTGAAATCCTTTGTACAATGTCATTGTGGCCATATACAACTGTGAGGCCACAAATTAAATCATCAGTGAGCTTCTTAACAGTGCAATGGATGTATTGTGCTTCTTCCTGAACACCAGTGACCAAGAGCTTGATTGAATCCCATAAGATCCAAATTCGACCATTTATGGCACTGCTATAGTTAGCAAGCATACCTTAGTTAGGCAGTAAAACTTCAGATATTTTTGCTGCATTATGCTGTTTAACTTTAGTTTCTACTAGACCAACAAGGTCAAATTTATTGACTCTAAAGTATTCTTTAACTTCCTTCTGTTTCAATCTTTTATTTACACCCCTAATGTTCCAAAATATCCACTTCATTGGGTAGAACTTGCTCCCCCTTCTTCTAAGGGGTGATCTGCCCAACTTACTGACCCTATTTCAAATCGATTTGACATCACAACAGGAGACAAGGGTGGAAAGTTTTTGGTGTTAAAAACTGGGGCCGAATTAATATCGATACCCTTCTATTTTCTCACTTCCTCAAATGTTGTCACAGTGGTGCATTGTTCTATCTGCTTTGGCTGCTGGTTGTCATGAGTTGGAGCTGCAGGTGTACCCCTATCCTCAAAAGTAGCCTCAGTAGTAAACTGATCCTTCTAAGTTGGCTGCTTATCTTGACTAGGCTGAATTGGTCCCTTTGCTCTCCATTCCTGAATTACCTTTGGCTTCTGTATGTTGTTAGACTGGATAGGTTTAGCCAGACAATTGTGCCCAACTGTAAGGCACTTCCCACAATAGGAAGGCTTCCAGTCATAGGTTACATCCTGCAGAAAAATCTTCCCATCTGGATCCATTATCTCAATTTCAGTAGGTAACTCTTTAGAAACATTCACCTCAATAAGGATCCGAGCATATGAAATTCTAGTTTGTTTAGTCGTGCATTCATCAGCAAAGATGGGCTTACCCAACACACTAGCAATTCGACTAAGGCCCTTATTGCCCCAGCAAGACATAGGCAGATTGGGAAATTTAACCCAAAGAGGAATCTCTGATGGGAAAGCAGCCTTAAAGTCAAAATCAGCCGACCATTGTTTCAAAATTATCTGTCTATTTGCAATAGTATATGGTCCTGAACATAAACTTCCTTAGCATCATCAAGAGATTGAAATTTTGCAATGTAATAACCTTCTTCATGATAATAGAGATCTGGATCTGACACATGGGACCAATGGAGATTTATAAATCTTTTCATAGCATTGTATCCAGGAGTATTTCCTAATACAAACACAACTAATGCACATTTCCATTTTTGTTCCTCTTCCACAACCTCTTCTTTGAGCAACTGACCTACTGGTTTGCCATTGATAACCGTCGGTGGGATATACTCTAGAGACATGCCATTAGCAGCAAGTCTATTTTTATGGAACAAATTTGCACATACCTTTGGTTCCTCTGTGGTATCCTTCTCTAGATCTGCACGAATTGGTTGTGGATGTTGGTGCATGTGCACATTTTCACTATTAGCTTGTAGCATCGAAACCAATGGTGCATCTGGTCCAGAGTCCTTGATTTCTAGATAAACTTTGCGGGATGGAAGGATCTGCAGGTGGAATCACTGGTCCAGACTGAGGCTCTGAATTGTTATCAACCTTATCAGCTACTGTTGGAAGTACTGGAACTCCAGATGGCTGTGAATCAACAGTTGCATGAAGCAATGAGACAGTTTCTTCCATAGGCTTCAATGGAACAGTATTAACTCCCTGTGGAACAATATTAACATATTTGGGGGAAACAGTGTTGTTTGCATAAATTGGCACCAAAACCTTCTTAGGTCGACCTCTCCCTCTCGCCATAGCACCCTCAATGTAGGTTGACCTACATACACAGAGGAAGCAGAGAAGAAGAAGATGAAACCAGCATAATCATTGTATTTCTATTGGGCTATTTATTTTTCCCATACTTGTTTCTTCTTGTTGTGTAATAAAATTAGTATATGTGTGATTACTTTCTTCTATCTTATCAATCTCACTTATTAGTTGTTCAGCTATATAATTTTCTCCTGCATTAGTAGCAATTAAGATTGGTATTAGTATTCTTATTCCATTTCTTATTATTCTTCCTTTTATATAATATTGGTTTTCTGAATATCCGTCTGATATATTTTTCCTAATTCTAGGTATAATGTTTAGATTCCTTCTACTTATACATCTATTAAGACTATTTCTTCTTTGTTCTAAATGATAAGTTACTAATTCTAAGTCTTGATTTTGGTTAGGTAGTATATATAATTGTTCTTTCCTAGGCATTTCTGTTAGGATAGGTTCAAAGATTTTACTTATATATGTTAATTCTTTTCTTTTATTTTTATTTATTCCTGGTCTATTGCTTAATACGTATAATTGTTTTGCTTTGATAGTTAGTACTTTACTTCCTGGTAACATTTCTATTCCATCCAATAAATCGTCAATGCTTTGTCTATATTTTGTTCTGTCATACTTATATTAAAATCAGGTTTAAATAAGAATTTAGCTTTTTGGTATATTAGATTTCCTGTAAATTGTGTTAATATGGATTGTTCTATAGGATGAGTTATTCTATCATCTGCTAAATATATTTCTATTGGTGTATCTATACCTTCTTTAAAATGTGCATATAACATAATCTGTATTCCTCCAAAATAGCAATATCTTAGATCATGTTTATTTTTAATACTTTTAGTTTCTTCTTCAATTAGATGTTTAGATACTAAAGGTATCATTGTTTTTCCATTTAAATGTTTTATGTCTAATACAAATTCTTTTTTAGTGATTATATAATAATTTTGTTTTTTAATTTTTAAGGTTTTATTCCAAAATTGATTTTTAATAACTAAGTCTGGTGTAAGGTCTAATTCTTCTTTCCTAATTTTCTCATAAATTTTTTCATCAAATATTATCTGTTGTTTCTCATAATCTATGTCTTGTGTATAGTTTATTATTATATCTTTATCACGTGTTTCTCCTATTTCATTCTGATTCATCTTCTTCTTCACTTGATATATCTGATTCAATTATTTCATCTTCAATAGAAAAGTTGTATGTATCTATTTCTTGCTTAACTATATCTATATCTATAAATTCATCATTATCTAACTGGATTTCTTTTATTTGTTTTTGTCTAGGTTCTTTGCATTCTGTGGATATGTGTCCTATTTTTCCACAATTATAACATTTACATTTTTTAGGATTCTTTTTGAAGTAATTTCTATATTTTCTTTTATTTATATATCTTCGTTTTTTGTTATTTGTAAAATTCCTTAAATTATAATTTCTTCTAATGTATTTCTTATTTCTTTTCATATAGTGTTTTCTTATTTGTTTAGGATATTTTTTACTACATCCATATTTACTTGGTTTATCTTTTGTACAACATAACTGTATATCTGATTGTAATAAATTTCTAATATTTGTCGCTTGAGTACATCTATCATTTATCCAATTTCTTACATATTCTATCCTAGTTCCTAAGGTGTCTATTGATTTAGCTTCTATTTTATAGTCTTTAAATACTAATAAATTAGTTGGATATGGTAATTTATGTAGGAATAAGTCTAACATCATAGGTTTTTCACTATTATTAAATCTTCCTTTATGAAAATAATTACTAAATTCACATACATATTCTTCATAGTAGCATAAATCACAAATAACTAAATTTAATAGATTATTTCTTGCTTTTTCTATATTTTTACGAATCACTGAATTTTCGGCTCCTGGCGTACTAAATTCGGCTGTAATTGATATTACAAATTTTTGAAGCATTTTACTTACATCTGCTGTAGGCTGTGCATTAGCATCTGTAGCTGCATGTAATGCTTTTATCATTTCTTCTCCTAAAATTTCATACCATTCTTTAACATTTCTTACTAAGGTGGTTACAATATATTGTCCTACTTTTTCTATGGGTAATTTTGTTTCTAAAATCGTTTTTTCTGTTTTTGCTGACCATTTTTGTATTTCTTTAGTTATATCTTCAGAATAGTCTAACTCTAAAAAAGAGTTAGTATTTTCTCCTGTAGGTGTTTTTACTATTTCTGCTATTCCTCTTATTAATCTTGATCCCCATATTTTATCATTCCTATGTTGTGTTGAATAATCTGTTTTTTCATAATAACTTCTTTTTTTATAACCTTTATCTCTTCCTGTTGCGAAAGTTGTATAAAATCCTTTTCTATTTTCTAGGCTATCTGGTTTAGTCATATTTATATGATTTGTTATTATATCTTCATCTTTAATTGTATCTTTTAATTCATTAGTTTCTATATATAATTTATTTGTTTTCTTTATCAAGTTAGTATAGGTATCTGAATTGCTATCTTCGTCCATATTAATATCTGAATTATTTTCTATTTTATCTATTACTTCTACTACTATTTTCTTATCATCTTTTCTTCTTCTAAGCTTATATATGTTGTTGTATCTGAATCTAATCTATTTTTAGATACTTCAGGGTCAGAGTTTATTGTTTGTTTTTTCTTTTTAAATACATGTTTTTCTAATTTTTGTACTCTTTTTTCCATTTTATCTAATTTTTCATAAATATCTTTCAGGGTTAACTTTTTCTTTCTCATATTCTTTCTTTTAGTGATGTCATAACTAATTGTACTACTATCACTATTATTACTATATGATTCATTATTGTTTTCCTCATTATTTTCTCTAGTTAATCTTACTATTTGTTCTAAAGGTGATTCTATAGTGTTATCTTGTTTTTGCATAAGTCTATAATTATCATTTAGCTTAATAAATATTCTATTCAAATTTGACATTTCTTTTATTTTGTTATTTTCCATATATGTAATTTTTACATATTCTTCTCTTTTCAAAACTCTTCTTTTATTTTATCAGTAGTTATTGGTACTTTAATTGGCATCTATCCTAATCCTGGTATATTGACATAGCCAGTTTTATTTATAGGTTCTTTTTCTTTTTTATTATTTTCTTGTAATATTTTTAACTTTATGTTTTTATTTACTGTTTCCATATTTTCTATCCTTTTTCTGATTTCTTTTATCTGTTCTAATGTTACTTTATTTGATTCCAAAATATTATTATTTATTATTTCCATTTTATTATTTATTGCTTCCAACCATCACCTAGGTAATCTTCAGTAGATACTGAGGTAGTGGTGTCATCTATATGTTCCATATTTTCTATAATATTATATTGTATTTCTATATGTTCTTCTACTAATTTATCTTCACCTTTTTCATCCATAGTTTATTTTTCTAGAGTATATTTATATACAATATCAATGAAAAGTTATATATCTTTTTCATCTACTGTATGATTTCTAAAATATTTATGAAATATTTCTTTAATCTTATGTTCTTTATTTTAATCCTTTAGTTTCAGGAAACTAAATATACTTTGACAGTATGTAAAATAATCATTAGTTATTCCAATATGTCTAGGTCGGGTTCCTAAATATTTTTCAACTATTTGATGTATACTTAAATATTCTATTCCACACTTTAAGTGTATTAAAAATTTTCCAAAGTTACTCTCTAATTGAGGTAAATAAGGAGTAGTTGCTAATCCAATTTGGAAAGTAATAGGATATGTTTCCATTAATTTTTTTGTAGTTTTAGCAAATTCTATGTCTCCAGTATAAACAAATACTTTGTTGTAAGCATACAAACAACCATTTAATCCATGTTAAAATAATTAATAAGGCAAAACAAAATCAAATTTTTTGACAAGTCTAAATTTTTCGATAAGGCAAGTTTTTAGGACTATAATGATAATACTAATATTTTACTGAGGCCCTGATACCAAAAGGGAAGGGAACGGAATAACAGTGGGCTAAAGGTGACAATATCACTAGCAGTAAGTCAAGCAGGTAAGGATCCCAAGCCAATTTAAGCACCACAACACCGCATAATGGCCACCTGCCTGGCGCGGACAAAGTGCACGGCTAGATCCACTTTAGCTTTCATTACTGGCTGTTATTAAACCTTTAAACTAATGCTACACCGAACTCCCGGTGTTCACAGGATCATTATCATTTTAGTATTATTACTACTTTCCTAAAACCTTGCCATAGAAAATTTAGCTTGTCATCGAATTGTGTACCTTATTTTGCTCCATTAGTTTCGTAGTTGATGCTAGATCTTTTGATATTTTTGAGAGAGTAAGAGTATATGAGAGAGAGTTTTTCAAAGAAAGATTTTATTATACAAGGTTGAAGAGTCGATGCCCCCTCTTGAATTTACAAAGTCCTATATATATACGTAAAGGATTGAGGGTAATAATTAGAGTGCGGGTGCTCATTGGGCCCCATCATCCACCCAAATTATTCCTTCTTATCTCTTTGCTGACTCACTAGGACACGTTACATCTTTACATAAAACTTTTCCTACTATTTACAAGATTTTTCTTGAAATAAATAAATACTAGCCTAACAAGACAAAGACTTTTCTAGCCTAAAAATACTACACTTTTCTTGAAATAAATACTAGCCTAACATGACAAACACTTTTCTTGAAAAATACTAGCCTAATAAGACTAAAATACTAGCCTAACAAGACTAAACTAAAATACTACATTTTTTGAAAATTACAAGACTTTTTACAAAAAACTCTTTTAGTCTTCATTTTGCTCTTTGTCTTCTTCTTCTTTGTCTTTTTCCATAGTAGGTGGAAGATAAACTTTAGGAATATCTTCTTTTTTGTTGCAATAATTGCAATAGTGCAAGTTGAATAAGTCCTTCAATTGTTGACATAATAGGTATTTTGTCTTCTCTGTCATCTACTTCGGATATGTCCTCAATGCATTAATTGTTGGCGTAATTTCCCAATTTGCAAGGGTAGTAATCCATCTAGGTAGTTCTTCTATGTCCTTTGTCGTCTTGGCATTTGAATAAATAATTGTACTGTATTTGCTGTTGTAGATCGATTTTCCTCCTTTTCCATAACTGTTTATTAACTCTTGAATAATAACTTTGATCATAATAGCTCTTTTGTTCTGTAGAAATTCTACATCAGGTTGTTCCATAGGCTCTTCACACATAATCGTTCTTGTCAGTCCTATCTTCACTGCTGCGATAGGATGGTATATTTCCTGTGGTGTTACTTCACAGGGTGCTGAATAAATCCGAATAAATATTAAATCTGCTTTGGTAATTCCCAAGTATTTCTTTATTACTTGATATAGTTCAAGGATATGTTGTAGATTATCTCCATTTTGCGTATATACCGCATGCTACTATGTTTAGATTCACTAGATCTAATAAAATTTCCTTTTAATAATTCTGTTATATGTAATTTAAATTGAATCATATCCTCTTCAGTATATTTCATAGGTTTTTTATAAACTAAATCATCCTCTTTTAGTAATGTAATAGGTATTTGGGTTTTGTGTTTTTGCCAATTTAGTAATGGGTCTTCACTAAATATCTTTTTAAATTCGTTAGTTATTTCTTCTTCAATACTAATCTCACTTACTTGTAATTTACTGTCTTTACTTTTACAAGGTAGTGATTGTTTAATTTTACTATCTCCTTTAATCCAAGGTGTTAGTTCACTTTGTTTTTCCAAGGTTCTTTTAGCTATTATTTTCTGCATGCAAGGGGTAGTTAATAGTAAATAATTCCTTGTAATTGTAAAGGGTTCATAATTTTTTAAGAATTTTTTATAACCTAATATTATATCATGAAATATTTTATCACATGGATATAATTCATTTAGTACTAGTTCTCTATCCCATATTTGTATTGTTATATTTATAGCTTTGTGTCTGACTAGATTTCCTTCCTGATTAAATCCAGCAATTATAATTGGATTTTTTAATTCCTTCCAATATTCTTCCGGTAATACTTTTCTTCTTATCATATTAGTTCCAGCTCCTGTATCTATATATGCTTTATAATATCTACTGTTATATCCATCACATTTTACTTTAATTAAGATATGTATTTCTTCATGACTCATATACTTTATTTTATTATATTTATAGTATTAATTGTTTCTCTTTTTATCTTAATTGTTATTGTATTAACTGTTATTTCTAATTCTGATTCTCACTTATTAGATGTTCAGCTATATAATTTTCTCCTGCATTAGTAGCAATTAAGATTGGTACTAGTATTCTTATTCCATTTCTTATTATTCTTCCTTTTATATAATATTGGTTTTCAGAATATTCGGCTGATATATTTTTCCTAATTCTAGGTATTATGTTTAGATTCCTTCTACTTATACTTCTATTAAGAATATTTCTTCTTTGTTCTAAATTATAAGTTACTAATTCTAAGTCTTGGTTTTGGTTAGGTAGTATATATAATTGTTCTTTCCTAGGTATTTCTTTTAGGATAGGTTCAAAGATTTTACTTATATATGTTAATCCTTTTCTTTTATTTTTATTTATTCCTGGTCTATTGCTTAATACGTATAATTGTTTTGCTTTGATAGTTAGTACTTTACTTCTTGGTAACATTTCTATTCCATTAATTTTCCAATAAATCGTCAATGTCTATATTTTGTTCCGTCATACTTATATTAATATCAAGTTTAAATAAGAATTTAGATTTTTGGTATATTAGATTTCCTGTTAATTGTGTTAATATGGATTGTTCTATAGGATGAGTTATTCTATCATCTACTAAATATATTTCTATTGGTGTATCTATACCTTCTTTAAAATGTGCATATAACATAATCTGTATTCCTCCAAAATAGCAATATCTTAGATCATGTTTATTTTTAATACTTTTAGTTTCTTCTTCAATTAGATGTTTAGATACTAAAGGTATCATTGTTTTTCCATTTAAATGTTTTATGTCTAATACAAATTCTTTTTTAGTGATTATATAATAATTTTGTTTTTTAATTATAAGGTTTTATTCCAAAATTGATTTTTAGAAACTAAGTCTGGTGTAAGGTCTAATTCTCCTTTCCTAATTTTCTCATAAATTTTTTCATCAAATATTATCTGTTGTTTCTCATAATCTATGTCTTGTGTATAGTTTATTATTATATCTTTATCACTTGTTTCTCCTATTTCAGTCTGATTCATCTTCTTCTTCACTTGATATATCTGATTCAATTATTTCATCTTCACTAGAAAAGTTGTCTGTATCTATTCCTTGCTTAATTATATCAATATCTATAAATTCATCATTATCTAACTGGATTTCTTTTATTTATTTTTGTCTAGGTTCTTTGCATTTTGTGGATATGCGTCCTATTTTTCCACAGTTATAACATTTACATTTTTTTGGATTCTTTTTGAAGTAATTTCTATATTTTCTTTTATTTATATATCTTCGTTTTTTGTTATTTGTAAAATTCCTTAAATTATAATTTCTTCTAATGTATTTCTTATTTCTTTTCTTATAGTGTTTTCTTATTTGTTTAGGATATTTTTTACTACATCCATATTTACTAGGTTTTTCTTTTGTACAACATAACTGTATATCTGATTGTAATAAATTTTTAATATTTGTCGCTTGAGTACATTTATCCATTTTCTTACATATTCTATCCTAGTTCCTAAGGTGTCTATTGATTTAGCTTCTATTTTATAGTCTTTAAATACTAATAAACTAGTTGAATATGGCAATTTATGTAGGAATAAGTCTAAGATCATAGGTTTTTCATTATAATTAAATCTTCCTTTATGAAAATAATTACTAAATTCACATACATATTCTTCATAGTAGCATAAATCACAAATAACTAATTTTAATAGATTATTTCTTGCTTTTTCTATATTTTTACGAATTATTGAATTTTCTGCTCCTGGCGTACTAAATTCGGCTGTAATTGATATTACAAATTTTTGAAGTATTTTACTTACATCTGTTGTAGGCTGTGCATTAGCATCTGTAGCTGCATGTAATGCTTTTATCATTTCTTCTCCTAAATTTTCATACCATTCTTTAACATTTCCTACTAAGGTGGTTACAATATATTGTCCTACTTTTTCTATGGGTAATTTTGTTTCTAAAATCGTTTTTTCTGTTTTTGCTGACCATATTTGTATTTCTTTAGTTATATCTTCAGAGTAGTCTAAGTCTAAAAAAGAGTTAGTATTTTCTCTTGTAGATGTTTTTACTATTTCTGCTATTCCTCTTATAAATCTTGATCCCCATATTTTATCATTCCTATGTTGTTTTGAATAATCTGTTTTTTCATAATAACTTCTTTTTTTATAACCTTTATCTCTTCCTGTTGCGAAAGTTGTATAAAATCCTTTTCTATCTTCTAGGCTATTTGGTTTAGTCATATTTATATGATTTGTTATTATATCTTCATCTTTAATTGTATCTTTTAATTTATTAGTTTCTAGTATATAATTTACTTGTTTGCTTTATCAAGTCAGTATAGGTATCTGAATTGCTATCTTCGTCCATATTAATATCTGAACTATTTTCTATTTTATCTATTACTTCTACTACTATTTTCTTATCATCTTTTTCTTCTTCTGAGCTTATATATGTTGTTGTATCTGAATCTAATCTATTTTTAGATACTTCAGGGTCAGAATTTATTGTTTGTTTTTTCTTTTTAAATACATGTTTCTAATTTTTGTACTCTTGTTTCCATTTTATCTAATTTTTCATAAATATCTTTCAGGGTTAACTTTTTCTTTCTCATATTCTTTCTTTTAGTGATGTCATAACTAATTGTATTACTATCACTATTATTACTATATGATTCATTATTGTTTTCCTCATTATTTTCTCTGGTTAATCTTACTATTTGTTCTAAAGGTGATTCTATAGTGTTATCTTGTTTTTGCATAAGTCTATAATTATCATTTAGCTTAATAAATATTCTATTCAAATTTGACATTTCTTTAATTTTGTTATTTTTCATATATGTAATTTTTACATATGCTCCTCTTTTCATAACTCTTCTTTTATTTTTTCAGTAGTTATTGGTACTTTAATTGGCATCCATCCTAATCCTGGTATATTGACATAGCCAGTTTTATTTATAGGTTCTTTTTCTTTTTTAATATTTTCTTGTAATATTATTAAATTTATGTTTTTAATATCTGTTTCCATATTTTCTATCCTTTTTCTTATTTTTTTTATTTGTTCTTATGTTACTTTATTTGATTCCAAAATATTATTATTTATTATTTCCATTTTATTATTTATTGCTTCCATTTTAACCATCACTTAGGTAATCTTCAGTAGATACTGAGGTAGTGGTGTCATCTATATGTTCCATATTTTTTATAATATTATATAGTATTTCAATATGTTCTTCTACTAATTTATCTTCACCTTTTTCATACATAGTTAATTTTTCTAGAGTATATATATAAACAATATCAATGAAAAATTTTATATCTTTTTCATCTACTGTATGATTTCTAAAATATTTATGAAATATTTCTTTAATCTTATGTTCTTTATTTTTATCCTGTAGGTTAAGGAAACTAAAGATACTTTGACAGTATGTAAAAAAATCATTAGTTATTCCAATATGTCTAGGTCGGGTTCCTAAATATTTTCCAACTATTTGATGTATACCTAAATATTCTATTCCACACTTTAGGTGTATTAAAAATTTTCCAAAAAACTCTTTTAGTCTTCATTTTGCTCTTTGTCTTCTTCTTCTTTGTCTTTTTCCATAGTAGGTGGAAGATAAACTTTAGGAATATCTTCTTTTTGGTTGCAATAATTGCAATGGTGCAAGTTGAATAGGTCCTTCAATTGTTGACATAATAGGTATTTTGTCTTCACCGTCATCTGCTTCGGATATGTCCTCAATGCATTAGTTGTTGGCGTAATTTCCCTATTTGCAAGGGTAGTAATCCATCTAGGTAGTTCTTGTATGTCCTTTGTCGTCTTGGCATTTGAATAAATAATTGTACAATTTTTGCTGTTGTAGATTCATTTTCCTCCTTCTTCATAACTGTTTAGTAAATCTTGAATAATAACTTTGATCATAATAGCTCTTTTGTTCTGTAGAAATTCTACTATTTCATGAATAGTTAGGTCAGGTTGTTCCATAGGCTATTCACTCAATCGTTCTTGTCAGTTCTATCTTCACTGCTGTGCACTGCTGTGATAGGATGGTATATTTCCTGTGGTGTTACTTCACAGGGTGCTGAATAAATCCGAATAAATATTAAATCTGCTTTAGTAATTTTCAAGTATTTCTTTACTACTTGATATAGTTCTGGGATATGTTGTAGATTATCTCCATTTTGCATATATACCGCATGCAATAGACCATAATTATACATGGTCTGTATGAGTTTTGGGTCTGTTTTGTTTAATGCTACTAATTTGTTATATCTCTTCAAAGGTTTGGTTTGACATCCAATAAGTTTTTCTGGGTTATAGTCTGGTGATTGTATGTTCTTGTTTAGGTAGTTGGCAACTTTTATGAATTGGTTCAGGTAGTTGTTTATTTTTTGCACGAATTGATTTTGCGTAGGTTTTTTGGTGATTTCACCGTAAGTATTTATCTGGGGTTTTGGTAATTGGTAAATAAAATATGTTCTTTTAGGTATGGGTTGCTCTGGTCTAAGTTGGATATTGAATGGATTGAGTTTTTTTGGTGAGTAGTTACTTCTATCCCTTTCCCTTTATCTTTTTTGTCATATTTTTCTTGGCTAATTGTTATCTCTTTAAATTCTTGCAGGTCTATTTCTTGCTCTTTTTTGTCTTTAGTACTGATTAGTTCAATATCAAATTGAATAAAGGTATTTGACATACTATAATTCTAATATTTCTGATAGTAATTGATTGATTCTTTAAATCCTTTGATAACCAAAATTTAACTTGGATATTATCTGTTCTTAATATAAAATGTGTATGTGCTATATATATCTCATAGTATAATAATGCTTTTAATACGCTTAATAATTCCTTTCTATTTATTTCCCATTTTATTTCATTTTCTTTAAAAGTTCCTGAGTTGAATGATGTAATATGTTGTGTGTTATTTTCCATAGTTACATATGTTAACATACTTCCAAAAGCATAATCTGATGCATCTGTACAAATTATCCATTTTATTTTTTCATTTATTTCTGGGATTTGTAATTTGGGTAATTTCTTACAATATTCCTTTACTTTTTTCAGGTTTTCTTTATCTTCTATAGTCCATTCAAATACTGTCGTTTTTGTTTTTAATTTCTTTTGTAGCAGGTACTAATTTTTCACTTAAATGAGGTACATAATTTCTAATTTGATTTACTAATCCTAAAAAACTTTGTAATTGTATCTTTTCTTTTAATTATTCAATGTGTTCTGCAATCTTTTTTTATATATGTTCTTGCATCTCTACGCCATTTTTATCTATCTTTATACCTAAAAATTCTATTTTATTCCTTAGTATTTCTGCTTTCTTTTCACTTAGAGCTATTCCTGCATCTTTTATTATTTTCTTAAATCTTTTTAATAATTTTATATGGTCTTCCTTCGTTTTAGTGAATAATAATATATCATCTATATATACAATAATTCCATCTATATTTCCAAGATATGTATCCATAAATTTTTGAAAATATCCTGGGGAATTTTTAAATCCAAAGGGTAATACATTCCATTCATAAAATTCGTTGGGTATTGAGAAAGCTGTTAAATGTCTATGTTCTTCTATTATTTTAATATGATAGAATCCCGATTTACAATCAAATTTACGTGAACCACTCATAACCTTTAACTTTGTTTAATATTACTGCTTTATTTGGTATTGGATAATTTAATGTTTCTGTCTTGTTATTTTAGTCTTTATAGTCTATTACCATTCTAGATTTTCCTCTTTTTTGTTCACTGTGTTTCATTACTATGAATGCGGGACTACTATGTTTAGATTCACTAGATCTAAATAAAATTTTCTTTTAATAATTCTATTATATGTAATTTAAATTGAATCATATCCTCTTCAGTATATTTCATAGGTTTTTTATAAACTAAATCATCCTCTTTTAGTAATCTAATAGGTATTTGAGTTTTGTGTTTTTGCTAATTTTGTATTGGGTCTTCACTAAATATCTCTTTAAATTCGTTAGTTATTTCTTCTTCAATACTAATCTCACTTACTTGTAATTTATTGTCTTTACTTTTACAAGGTAGTGATTTTTTAATTTTACTATCTCCTTTAATCCAAGGTATTAGTTCACTTTGTTTTTCCAAGGTTCTTTTAGCTATTATTTTCTGCTTGCAAGGGGTAGTTAATAATAAATAATTCCTTGCAATTGTAAAGGGTTCATAATATTTTAATAATTTTTTATAACCTAATATTATATCATGAAATATTTCATCACATGGATATAATTCATTTAGTACTAGTTCTCTATCTCATATTTGTATTGTTATATTTATAGCTTTGTGTCTGACTAGATTTCCTTCCTGGTTAAATTCAGCAATTATAATTGGATTTTTTAATTCCTTCCAATATTCTTCTGGTAATACTTTTCTTCTACATATATTAGTTCCAGCTCCTGTATCTATATATGCTGTATAATATCTACTGTTTATTCTTCACATTTTACTTTAATTAAGATATGTATTTCTTCATGACTCATATACTTTCTTTTATTATATTTATAGTATTAATTGTTTCTCTTTTTATCTTAATTGTTATTGTATTAACTGTTATTTCTAATTCTGATTCTGTTAGATTCCATGGTTCTACCATACTTCTAGATTTATGTTGAATAATAATCCTTGTATTTATATTGGGCTATGTATTTTTCCCATACTTGTTACTTCTTGTTGTGTAATAAAATTAGTATATGTGTGATTACTTTCTTCTATCTTATCAATCTCACTTATTAGTTGTTCAGCTATATAATTTTCTCCTGCATTAGTAGCAATTAAGATTGGTACTAGCATTCTTATTCCATTTCTTATTATTCTTCCATTTATATAATATTGGTTTTCTGAATATTCGTCTGATATATTTTTCCTAATTCTAGGTATTATGTTTAGATTCCTTCTACTTATACTTCTATTAAGAATATTTCGTCTTTGTTCTAAATTATAAGTTACTAATTCTAAGTCTTGATTTTGGTTAGGTAGTATATATAATTGTTCTTTCCTAGGTATTTCTGTTAGGATAGGTTCAAAGATTTTACTTATATATGTTAATCCTTTTCTTTTATTTTTATTTATTCCTGGTCTATTGCTTAATACGTATAATTTTTTTGCTTTGATAGTTAGTACTTTACTTCCTGGTAACATTTCTATTCCATTAATTTTCCAATAAATCGTCAATGCTTTGTCTATATTTTATTCTGTCATACTTATATTAAAATCAGGTTTAAATAAGAATTTAGCTTTTTGGTATATTAGATTTCCTTTAATTGTGTTAATATGGATTATTCTATAGGATGAGTTATTATATCATCTGCTAAATATATTTCTATTGGTGTATCTATACCTTCTTTAAAATGTGCATACAACATAATCTGTATTCCTCCAAAATAGTAATATCTTAGATCATGTTTATTTTTTGGTTGCAATAATTGCAATGGTGCAAGTTGAATAAGTCCTTCAATTGTTGACATATTAGGTATTTTGTCTTCTCTGTCATCTGCTTCGGACATGTCCTCAATGCATTAGTTGTTGGCGTAATTTCCCAATTTGCAAGGGTAGTAATCCATCTAGGTAGTTCTTCTATGTCCTTTGTCGTCTTGGCATTTGAATAAATAATTGTACTGTTTTTGCTGTTGTAGATCCATTTTCCTCCTTCTTCATAACTGTTTATTAACTCTTGAATAATAACTTTGATCATAATAGCTCTTTTGTACTGTTTTTGGTGTATCTATACCTTCTTTAAAATGTGCATATAACATAATCTGTATTCCTCCAAAATAGCAATATCTTAGATCATGTTTATTTTTAATACTTTTAGTTTCTTCTTCAATTAGATGTTTAGATACTAAAGGTATCATTGTTTTTCCATTTAAATGTTATATGTCTAATACAAATTCTTTTTTAGTGATTATATAATAATTTTGTTTTTTAATTTTTAAGGTTTTATTCCAAAATTGATTTTTAAAAACTAAGTCTGGTGTAAGGTCTAATTCTTCTTTCCTAATTTTCTCATAAATTTTTTCATCAAATATTATCTGTTGTTTCTCATAATCTATGTCTTGTGAATAGTTTATTATTATATCTTTATCACTTGTTTCTCCTATTTCAGTCTGATTCACCTTCTTCTTCACTTGATATATCTGATTCAATTATTTCATCTTCACTAGAAAAGTTGTCTGTATCTGTTTCTTGCTTAACTATATCTATATCTATAAATTCATCATTATCTAACTGGATTTCTTTTATTTATTTTTGTCTAGGTTCTTTGCATTATGTGGATATGTGTCCTATTTTTCCACAATTATAACATTTACATTTTTTAGGATTCTTTTTGAAGTAATTTCTATATTTTCTTTTATTTAAATATCTTCGTTTTTTGTTATTTGTTATATTCCTTAAATTATAATTTCTTCAAATGTATTTCTTATTTCTTTTCTTATAGTGTTTTCTTATTTGTTTAGGATATTTTTACTATATCCATATTTACTTGGTTTGTCTTTTGTACAACATAACTGTATATCTGATTGTAATAAATTTCTAATATTTGTCGCTTGAGTACATCTATCATTTATCCAATTTCTTACATACTCTATCCTAGTTCCTAAGGTGTCTATTGATTTAGCTTCTATTTTATAGTCTTTAAATACTAATAAATTAGTTGGATATGGTAATTTATGTAGGAATAAGTCTAAGATCATGGATTTTTCATTATTATTAAATCTTCCTTTATGAAAATAATTACTAATTTCACATACATATTCTTCATAGTAGCATAAATCACAAATAACTAAATTTAATAGATTATTTCTTGCTTTTTCTATATTTTTACGAATCATTGAATTTTCTGCTCCTGGCTTACTAAATTCGGCTGTAATTGATATTACAAATTTTTGAAGTATTTTACTTACATCTGTTGTAGGTTGTGCATTAGCATATGTAGCTGCATGTAATGCTTTTATCATTTCTTCTCCTAAATTTTTATACCATTCTTTAACATTTCCTACTAAGGTGGTTACAATATATTGTCCTACTTTTTCTATGGGTAATTTTGTTTCTAAAATCGTTTTTTCTGTTTTTGCTGACCATTTTTGTATTTCTTTAGTTATATCTTCAGAGTAGTCTAAGTCTAAAAAAGAGTTAGTATTTTCTCCTGTAAATGTTTTTACTATTTCTGCTATTCCTCTTATTAATCTTGATCCCCATATTTTATCATTCCTATGTTGTTTTGAATAATCTGTTTTTTCATAATAACTTCTTTTTTAAAAAATAAACATGATCTAAGATATTGCTATTTTGGAGGAATACAGATTATGTTATATGCACATTTTAAACAAGGTATAGATACACCAATAGAAATATATTTAGCAGATGATAGAATAACTCATCCTATAGAACAATTCATATTAACACAATTAACAGGAAATCTAATATACCAAAAAGCTAAATTCTTAGTTAAACCTGATATTAACACAACTAACTATCGAATTAAACAATTATACGTATTAAGCAATAGACCATGAATAAATAAAAATAAAAGAAAAGGATTAACATATATAAGTAAAATCTTTGAACCTATCCTAATAGAAATACCTAGGAAAGAACAATTATATATACTACCTAACCAAAATCAAGACTTAGAATTAGTAACTTATAATTTAGAACAAAGAAGAAATATTCTTAATAGAAGTATAAGTAGAAGAAATATAAACATAATACCTAGAATTAGGAAAAATATATCAGACGAATATTCAGAAAACCAATATTATATAAAAGGAAGAATAATAAGAAATGGAATAAGAATACTAGTACCAATCTTAATTGCTATTAATGCTGGAGAAAATTATATAGCTGAACAACTAATAAGTGAGATTGATAAGATAGAAGAAAGTAATTACACATATACTAATTTTATTACACAACAAGAAGTAACAAGTATGAGAAAAATAAATAGCCCAATAGAAATACAAGGATTATTATTCAACAGGAATTAAATGGTTAAATATGGTAGAACCA
The DNA here is from genome assembly GCA_034376525.1 of Nicotiana benthamiana. Lineage (NCBI taxonomy): Eukaryota > Viridiplantae > Streptophyta > Magnoliopsida > Solanales > Solanaceae > Nicotiana > Nicotiana benthamiana. The sequence goes on from JAXGFW010000196.1 coordinate 48,062, forward strand.
TGGAATCTAACAGAATAAGAATTAGAAATAACAGTTAATACAATAACAATTAAGATAAAAAGAGAACCAATTAATACTATAAATATAACAAAAGAAAGTATATGAGTCATGAAGAAATACATATCTTAATTAAAGTAAAATGTGAAGGATATAACAGTAGATATTATACATCATATATAGATACAGGAGCTGGAACTAATATATGTAGAAGAAAAGTATTACCAGAAGAATATTGGAAGGAATTAAAAAATCCAATTATAATTGCTGGATTTAACCAGGAAGGAAATCTAGTCAGACACAAAGCTATAAATATAACAATACAAATATGGGATAGAGAACTAGTACTAAATGAATTATATCCATGTGATGAAATATTTCATGATATAATATTAGGTTATAAAAAATTCTTAAAAAATTATGAACCCTTTACAATTACAAGGAATTATTTATTATTAACTACCCCTTGCAAGCAGAAAATAAAAGCTAAAAGAACCTTGGAAAAATAAAGTGAACTAATACCTTGAATTAAAGGAGATAGTAAAATTAAACAATCACTACCTTGTAAAAGTAAAGACAATAAAATACAAGTAAGTGAGATTAGTATTGAAGAAGAAATAACTAACTAATTTAAAGAGATATTTAGTGAAGACCCATTACAAAATTGGCAAAAACACAAAACCAAAATACCTATTAGATTACTAAAAGAGGATGATTTAGTTTATAAAAAACCTATGAAATATACTGAAGAGGATATGATTCAATTTAAATTATATACAACAGAATTATTAAAAGGAAATTTTATTAGATCTAGTGAATCTAAACATAGTAGTCCCGCATTTATAGTAATGAAACACAGTGAACAAAAAAGAGGAAAATCTAGAATGGTAATAGACTATAAAGACTTAAATAAAAAGACAAAAATATTAAATTATCCAATACCAAATAAAGCAGTAATATTAAAAGTTAAAGGTTATGAGTGGTTCAGTAAATTTGATTGTAAATCAGGATTCTATCATATTAAAATAATAGAAAAATATAGACATTTAACAGCTTTCTCAATACTCAACAGATTTTATGAATAGAATGTATTACCCTTTGGATTTAAAAATTCCCCAGGATATTTTCAAATATTTATGGATACATATCTTGGAAATATAGATGGAATTATTGTATATATAGATGATATATTATTATTCACTAAAACGAAGGAAGATCATATAAAATTATTAAAAAGATTTAAGAAAATAATAAAAGATGCAGGAATAGCTCTAAGTGAAAAGAAAGCAGAAATATTAAGGAATAAAATAGAATTTTTAGATATAAAGATAGATAGAAATGGCGTAGAGATGCAAGAACATATATTAAAAAAGATTGCAGAACACATGGAAGAATTAAAAGAAAAGAAACAATTACAAAGTTTTTTAGGATTAGTAAATCAAATAAGAAATTATGTACCTCATTTAAGTGAAAAATTAGTACCGCTACAAAAGAAATTAAAAACAAAAACAACAGTATTTGAATGGACTATAGAAGATAAAGAAAACCTGAAAAAAGTAAAGGAATATTGTAAGAGATTACCCAAATTACAAATCCCAGAAATAAATGAAAAAATAAAATGGATAATTTATACAGATGCATCAGATTATGCTTTTGGAAGTATGTTAACATATGTAAATATGGAAAATAACACACAACATATTACATCATTCAACTCAGGAACTTTTAAAGAAAATGAAATAAAATGGGAAATAAATAGAAAGGAATATTAAGCGTATTAAAAGCATTATTATACTATGAGATATATAGCACATACACATCTTAAGAACAGATAATACCCAGGTTAAATTTTGGTTAAAAAAGGATTTAAAGAATGAATCAATTACTACCAGAAATTCAGTTTAGTTTCTTCCCTCTTATTATGATAGGCAGCTTTTGAGTAGCTAACCTATGAGATTGTAAGCAAATCATTTGGTGATTAATAAAATGCTTAATTACCAAAAAAAAAAAATTACTACCAGAAATATTAGAAATATAGTATGTCAAATATCTTTATTCAATTTTGATATTGAACTAATCAGTACGAAAGACAATTTTATATTGCAAATTTTTTATCTAGACATATGATGCAGGGATAGCTATGAGTTTATAAAGAAGAATTTTATTATAATTGACAGGTACAACCTGAACAAGGGGAAATAGTACAAAATCTATTACAAGACATATTACAAAAATTACAAGGAATGGAGAAAAATATTGAAAAGCTGGAAAGCAGAATTAGCCATATGGAAGATGGCAAAAAAGAGCAAGAAATAGACGTGCAAGAATTTAATGAGATAACAATTAGCCAAGAAAAATATGACAAAAAAGATAAAGTAAAAGGGATAGAAGTAACTACTCACCAAGCCAAAAAACTCAAACCTTTCAATATCCAACTTAGACTAGAGCAACCCATACCTAAAAGAACAGATTTTATTTACCAATTACAAAACCCCAGACAAATACTTACAGTGAAATTACCAAAAAACCTACACAAAATCAATTCGTGAAAAAAATAAACAACTACCTGAACCAATTCATACAAGTTACCAACTACCTAAACAAGAACATACAATCACCAGACTATAACCCAGAAAAACTTATTGGATGGCAAACCAAACCTTTGAAGGGATATAACAAATTAGTAGCATTAAACAAAACAGACCCAAAACTCATACAGACCATGTATAATTAGGGACTATTGCATGCGGTATATACGCAAAATGGAGATAATCTACAACATATCCCAGAACTATATCAAGTAGTAAAGAAATACTTGAGAACTACCAAAGCAGATTTAATATTTATTCTGATTTATTCAGCACCCTGTGAAGTAACACCACAGGAAATATACCATCCTATCACAGCAGTGAAGATAGGACTGACAAGAACGATTGTGTGTG
>JAXGFW010000197.1:0-27500 GCA_034376525.1 Nicotiana benthamiana
AAGTGTTTGGCCGAAGCCAAAAAGAGGGTGACCCACTTTATTCGCCAAGCGAATGATCTTCGCTTCGCGGGAACAACAAAAACCACCATCTCGCTCTTTCCTTTCTTCGGTGCTACCTTTTTTTTTCCAAGGGATGGGGTTGGGGTGTATAATAACCTTTTTTTTGAGGATGCCCGGGAACAACTCCTAGGTCAATTAAGGATAAAATGTTGGAACCTCATGGGTAAGGATAAGGTAATGGAATTGATAGAGAAATTCATAGACCTAAATAGGATAGGAGAATTGATAAGGGGAATAGAGATGATGATAGAGATCATACTGAGAAACAGAAGAATTCCGTACGGGTACAACTATTATTTGAACGAAGTGAAAAAAATGCGATCTTTGTTGTATAATAGAACAAACACTAATACCTTAATTGAATCGGTCAAGATCAAATCTGTTTATCAAAGTGCTTCTCCGATTGCTCAAGACATCTCTTTTCAACCGAGGAACAAAACAAGATCATTTCGTTCCATTTTTAGTAAAATAGTGAAGGATATTCCATTAGTAATGAAAAAAGGGGTGGAGGGGATCCGTATATGTTGTTCAGGTCGATTAGAAGGTGCAGAAATAGCTAGAACTGAATGCGGAAAGTATGGAAAAACATCTCGTAATGTATTTAACCAGAAAATAGATTATGCTCCTGCGGAAGTATCTACTCGTTACGGAATCTCAGGTGTCAAAGTGTGGATTTCCTATAGTAAAAAAAAAAAGGGACGTGCTATATCCGAAACGTACGAAATATAGTAAATATCGTAAAGGCAGATGTAGTAGGGGTTGCAAACCGGACGGTACACAACTTGGTTTTGGAAGATATGGCACTAAAAGTTGTAGAGCTGGTCGTCTTTCATATCGAGCCATTGAAGCAGCGCGTCGTGCTATAATCGGACACTTCCATCGTGCTATGAGCGGACAATTCCGAAGAAATGGTAAGATATGGGTAAGAGTTCTCGCAGATATCCCTATTACCGGGAAACCTACAGAAGTAAGAATGGGAAGAGGAAAGGGAAATCCTACGGGTTGGATTGCTCGTGTGTCCAGGGGACAAATCCTATTTGAAATGGATGGTGTGAGTTTGTCAAATGCTCGACAAGCCGCTACATTAGCGGCGCATAAACTATGTTCGTCAACCAAGTTTGTTCAGTGGTCGTAAGCTTATAAATCTGACCCAAATTCTCCATTTTGGTACACGCCAAAGCGTTCCATTTCGGCGGATTGAAAGAGCCATCAATCACTATGATCTCTTTCTTAGAAAAGAAATTGCGTAAATTCTTCCTTTTTTTCTCCCATGCTTTCCGTTGGTCAACAACCAACTAAAGTGCTCTATACTTCTTCACTACTCGTACAGGGAAGGTGGAAGAAATGAAGTCTCTCTTTTTTTTGGGGGGAGCAGAGCAGTCAAAGAATGAACCAAACCAAATGATTGTTCTAGAATGGCTATTCCTCACAATTGCTCCTTGTGATGCAGCGGAACCATGGCAATTAGGATCTCAAGACGCAGCAACACCTATAATGCAAGGAATAACAGACTTACATCACGATGTCTTTTTCTTCGTTATTCTGATTTTGGTTTTCGTATCATGGATCTTGGGTCGCGCTTTATGGCATTTCCACTATAAAAAAAATCCAATCCCGCAAAGGATTGTTCATGGAACTACTATCGAGATTCTTCGGACCATATTTCCTAGTATCATTTCCCTATGTTCATTGCTATACCATCATTTGCTCTGTTATACTCAATGGACGAGGTAGTAGTAGATCCAGCCATTACTATAAAAGCTATTGGACATCAATGGTATCGGAGTGCGCCTCTTCACGAGGGTGATTAAAGTGCAACGAAATGCCTTAAAGTTGAATATGGTTCGCGAAGCATCTGGCTTACCGGTAATCTCCCATTCCCGCCGTCGAGAGACTTTAATAACTATAGCATGCCAGAAACGGGGAGTTGAGGTGGTTAGACCTATACCCCGAAATGCTCCCAGCATAGGAGCCTATGGTTCCATTCTTGTTGTTGCTGGAGGTACACATCCCTCTTCTCGGTGTGGAACGATATACGAGAAATAGATGCTCAGCCTGCAATGTCCGATAACGGCGCTGAAGTAGTGAATCTATCGGCACCATAGCAGTGGTATACAACTTTGGACCTAACGGCCGGCCTAGTAACCTTTCGGAATGGGGGATCCCCGTTGGCAACAACCACGGTAGTAGTTGCGGAACTACTGGGCCGGGAGAGGACAACCTCTTGTTCCTGCTCCTCTTTCTTCGCTTCGGGGACGGAGGTCCTACGGTAGGTAACAGCAGGCACAAGCAAGTTGACCGAAGGGGACCAGCGCTTCTACTCCTCCACCGAGGAGCCGTTCTTGCGAGAAGCAAGGGATGTCGTGAACGGTGGGAGGTCACAGAGAATTGACCTATTCATAGAGTGATCCTATGATCGATACAGGATATCCGGGTCAGGCCTATGGCTGGATCCTTTTAGATCTACGGTTATACGATTACATGAGCATCGGGAATCTATACTCGAGCGTTCCACTGGGCCCCTGACAGGATAGGTGAGGAATCACTCTGGATCTTCTTTTTTTGGGCTACAACTTCGCCGAGCCGACTAGCATCCCTTTCCACTGTGCATTTTTCGAACAAAGAAGACGACTATAGGATCGAATTCGCTCTTCAAGAAACTGCTCGTCCCATACCTTCTGCCTGTCTCATATGTGTGGAACCTGGTCTTTTTCGGTTCCAGCCTCTCCCTCGAATACATAGGGTAGGTAGGGCTGGGTGAGAAATGGTTCCCTCTTGCCAATAAACTTTCCCCGGCCTTCGATTAACCTTACTCATAAAGGGTCTTACGGTCGGGAGAACTACCTAACTAAAGAAAAATAGTGTTCTTTCTAAGAGTAGGCGTGGAGAGCTTTTTGCGGGAAACTTGCAAGTACAGTTTGGGGGGAGGCGGGCGTCGACCCTACCTTATGAGTATTCGGACTATAACAGTTCCGATGAACAGTCACTCACTTTTGACAGTTATACGATTCCAGAAGATGATCCAGAATTGGGTCAATCACGTTTATTAGAAGTCGACAATAGAGTGGTTGTACCAGCAAAAAGTTATATACGTTTTATTGTAACATCTGCTGATGTACCTCATAGTTTGGGCTGTACCTTCCTTAGGTGTCAAATGTGATGCTGTACCTGGTCGTTTAAATCAGACCTATTTCGGAACGAGAAGGAGTTTACTATGGTCAGTGCAGTGAGATTTGTGGAACTAATCATGCCTTTATGCCTATCGTCGTAGAAGCTGTTCCTAGGAAAGATTATGGGTCTCGCTGGGGCTTACTTACTATAGCTCAGTGTGATGCAGCGGTAAGTGAGTACCTTCCTCCGACGCCGCCTACTGTGGAACTACCTGGGGCACGTACAAGCTCCTGAGGCTCCCCCAGAGGCGGCCCCACCGGTGATTCCTGAATTGGAACACCCTCTTCTATCGGATGAGATGCGAGGCCAGGTCCTTTACGCGCGATACAGCTGCTTGAATTTCGGGAGGGATAACGGGCTCGAACGTATGGTGTCCATTCTCAGGAACCAGGTGATAGTCGGGAACGAGATGTGGAGGCAGCATTGGTGAATGATGGATTCAGCCCTCAATCCATCCTTCACCGATATTCGGAGATTCGTCACTATCTCCATTCTCCGCGGGGGGAACTTATGACGGAGCGCACCTACAGGTCCTACGTCAGTCAGATAAGGGAAGGTGGCACTCGCCAAAGCATTCCTTATCAGCGTGTAATTCGGGCCATCCGCGGCTCTCACCTTCTTTTAGACAGAGCGGATGGGCGCTTGTTTTAAAACGAAAGTAGGTCGGGAAGAAAGAGTCTGAGGTCGGGTTGGAAGACAGGCGACATCCTATGAGGCAGATTCGTTCCCCCAAAGTGGATGATCGATCGGAGAGAAGGAGTAGAGGAGCCGGTCCCGGTGAAGTGAAGGTAACCAACCTTGCGGGAGAGTCCGGCAGATCTAACACACAGACGGATAAAAAAGAAAAGGAAAGATAGAAGATAGAAGACGACTATGTTAAGCATATAAAGACTGATCGTTTAAAGACTAATCCTTTTCCAACTGTAGAACTAGAAAATCAAGAATAAAAAAGCTAGCGCTAAGCAAAGGGCGAGGATAAGTGCACAGAGAGAGCTTTCAAGTAAAGATGTCAGATCGAAAGCCTCCGGAATTGGATAAGAGGTGAGGTTCACCCTAGTGGGAAAAGAAGAAGGAGTTTATTCCCTTTGAAGAATAAATGCTTTTAAGCCCCCTTTGTAAGTGAAGGAAAAAGAGTTCCGGTGAGCAGTTAAGTAAGGAAAGTACTCGATGAAAGAACTGAACTAGCTCCAAAGGCCTACCATTGCTTTTGCGAGATAGGACTAAGGGATAAGGAAAGCAGGGCGCAAGATCGGATGTAGCTTTCTGGATCTCCCCTAACCCACACTAGGGCCTTGACTTCGGTTCCAGTTCCAGAGATGGGTTCTGTGGCGAACTCGATTGAAGAAGTAAAAGCCTCAAGCTTTTAGCTTGAAACAAGAATGGATAGAGTTGACTCAAAAGAAAGCGTGGAGCGAGGCCTTTCTAAGGTGGGACGGTTAGCTTTCAACTCAATTCTGTTGCAGCGGCATTAGGAGTTAGTTGCTTGCAGAGATAACCAAAAATCTATGGCATTCAATATCCCAGAAGGGAACCCACCTTTGAAGTGAAATTCCCTGTTGTTTTTGGTCATATTCCATCGGAAGCTGCGAGACCAATGAGGAATTCTGTAAATGCATGACCCCTCTTTATCACCGCCACCCAGCTTTCAATGTTATGGGTTTGCGACAGTAGCACCAAGATCCGCCGTTTTCTCAGTTGCTGGCTTGGGATGAAATTCCATATGATTCGTGGACCGATAGCCTCAAGTGCTGATTTTCCTGAGCGAGTAACTCGTTTTCCGGTTGTGGTAAGGATTCGTTAAGCAGCCCCGAAAGCATTCCATTCCGTCCTAAAGAGTCGGTGCTAGCTTCTTCCCTTGAGTTGTCTGCTTTGCTTTTTTTTTGGGGGGCCTTCTTGTATTCGTGTGTGAGGCTAGCCTCTGCCCGGAAGTCTTCGAAGTCAGGTTCATGTTCACTCCTTTTGATTGGATTCTTCTATCATTGGATTTTCAGTCTTGGAAGTGGTGAAGCGGTTGTCCGATTGATTGAGTAGTCCATGGCCAGTGAAGGTGCTTTCGGGTCTATACCCATAGCCCTCTCGTCTAGGGGCTAAAACTGATGACTCAAAGCCTTATCGTATCCGTCTTGGAGTCAGCGCCTAATTCATTTGTCGTCCTATAGCTTGGGACTGGGGTTCCGCTTGTAGTACCCTTTTCTAATCGGCTAATCCTTCTTGCTGGAGTTGTTGTACCAGCAAGCAAGTGCTTATTTCTTCCTTTTGGTATTGAAGTCCGGCTCATTCTTTCTGGTTCACGACCGATCTAAAAGTGCTTTCCTTCTAGCTTGACTTGTTCTATTAGATATGTGGCTTTGTTGTAAGCGGACCTAGCAATCATCCTCTCCCCCCTCCCTCAGGGGAAGTGTAGGCATCAGAGAGGCCCCGTGCAGTGCTTGCCTTTCTACCTCTCTCCGTATTGCATTCATCCCCATCTTTTGATTCTTTCCGTTTAATATATTATATATCTTATCTAGAACGAATGTGAGCTCGGAAGGAAATGTGCCTCGTACTTTGCTACCTAGATCTTTGTATGTACTGGTCTTTCTAATTGAAGAGAAAAGAGAGGCCCTCCTAATAGGCCAGCGGAGGAACCTTTATGAGAAGGCAATGCAGCAGAGTTGAAGGAAAGCAACCTTCTCTAATTGGCAAGAGCAGATGAGTGAAGACCCTTTCCGGAATGGAATTCAAGTGAGAAGAGCAGCTCTATTTTAATAGATTCGGTCTCAACTTCAGAACCGGACACCTCTTGATATACGTCGCCCTAGGCAACGAGTTCCACCGCCCTTTCTTAATGGTCTGAACCGCTATGAAAACCTGATCTCATGGATTAGCCAGAACAGTGGAGAAGGAAGAAGGAGGTAGCTACATCTTGAATCTTTAGTGACTCATTCATCTGGAGCAGAAGGAATGGCTTCAACGGGGGTCAGGAATAACCTTTGCCTACGTGTGATCAATTCTCACTCGATAGAATACTGAACGTTCATCGTGGACTCCGGGCAGCTGACTTATGGATGGACAGCAGGTGGTAATCCTTAGAGGATGACTACTTGTGTTCGATTGAATTAGAATTCTCAGTAGAACTAGCGATGGATTGCTCTGATGAAATAAAGCTCTATATCTTTATTTCAAAGGAAGAAAGAAGTGCGGCGCCGACTCACCCAACCTGAACCAGGAGGCTCTTATGATCCACCTGAAAGAGAATAAGTAAATAGAAAGAAACTAAGACAACAACCACGTTAGTGGCAGATAGAGTAGGTGACTGTGAAGCTCTCCGACCGAGGCAATTCTTAGTTTGGGAGCTTCGATAGCACACGAGTCTGGAGCTGTGAGGGCTCACTCGTCCTTGCCTCGAGCCGATGACGCCAAACCCAAAGTTTGAAAAGCATCCGAGGACGCATCAGTAGACGTAAAAGAGATCCTATTCCCTAAGTGGAAACTTCCTTTCTTCCCATAGGGAAAGGCTAACCATCTTGAAAGCTACTTTATCAACAAGCTGTCCCCATCGGTCTGAATCTTTGGATTGTCTTCCTTCTATTTCATCCTCCTTTTGTAGACTCCGTAAGAGAAAGACCTTGACTTTCCCTAGCCAGTCTCATTTTTCGGCTTCTTAGCCTTTGGCTTCAAAGCCCTAATTGTCTTTGCGAAAAAGTCTAGAATTCGATGTCTTAAGCATATAACAGAACTAACTTCATTCCGCTTTAAGTACTACAATTCCTACTCCTTCTGAGTATTGGCAAAGCTTTGTTCTCTTATGAACTGGAAAATCAGCAGATTTCTAGCCTTGCTCTACAAGCGGGTTGTAGTTAATTATGCTATTAGACATCACCTGAGCCTGGACTTTCTGAGACTTCTCACATTCCAATCATATAGAAGAATAGGCAGCTGCCAAGCCTTTTACCAAAACCCTCAAATTACCTGCTCAACGAGGAATAAATTGAAATAAAGGGATGGCCCTACTCAAGGTGGCAAAAAGAGAGATTTTAGACTTTGTAATCGATCATAGAACAGAAGCGGTGAATGATTGAAGTAGCGAAGGCCTTGAAAGCTTCGTTGTCGTTTAGAGAAGTAAGAAGAGCGAGAAGAAGAGTATGGTAAAATGACGGTTCGACTGCAACAGATCTCACTAAAATGATTTTCGTATCCAAAACTGGACTGAAGGTGACCCCCAGTACAAAGGAGTTTCTTTCCTTTGAAATCAGCTAAGCATTGAATAGCCAAGAAGGCAGAAAAGGGATTGTTTCATGCTATTTAATCTCAAAATCAGGGGATTCCATGGTAAATAGATAGGCTATTCAATAAGTTCAACTGGAAAAGGGCCTCTTCGGTCTGATTCCTTCATCCGGAAGAAAGGAGCTGGTATTGATCTGCGTCCTGCACCCAGTGGATCCGTGGCTGCCATCCCTGCCCGAACGGAACCAAGAGGCCCTGCCCATTTCTCTGAAGATCAACTTGACTAGATGGATGTGTTCATTTTGAACTCTAGGGCAGCTATGGATCAAGATCAAGACTTTCCTCGGGCATTCATGTGTATGGTGAATGATGATCTACCTAGGATTCTGCTTTTGACAGAGACTGGACTTAGTGCTGATTGTGTGGATGCTATCTCTGTAGACTTGCCTTTCGACTTGCTATTCCTTTTCCGGCTATGAATTCCTCCAATGTTGAGAGCCCCGATTCAGCAAACCATGGGTAAGGGAAGGAAAGGGATCAGATTAGGCAGTTCCAAGAAGAAGAAATGATCCGATCCACCGCTTTTAGACCGGAGTAGGGAATAGGTCACATTGCTAGCCGGCGAAGACTAGATGTCAGAAGATTCGAAGAAGGAATAATAAGTCACCACGCTTAGGGAAAGGAGTTCTTCCGCCCCGGTTTAGCCAGCCAGGAGCTAAGCCCCAAGGGGAAGGTCAGCTGAACGGAAGCCAGCTAAGGAATAAGAGCTGGGGAAGAGCAGGAGAGCAAAATTGACCGTCTTCAAGGGAAAAAAGTAATGTAAGGAGTTTCAGCTTCTCTCTGGGCTTTTTCTTGAACCGGCTTGAAGTGAAGGAAGGTATTTAAGACCCTACGACTATTCAATAGAACATAATTGTCTCATCCCAAAGGAAAGATGAATCGGAAGAGGTCTGCAAAGAGGTTCCACTTCGCATCCTAAGGGAAGCCCTTCCTTATTTTCTGATGAAAGCAATAGATTCGCAGACGACGGAGACTCTCGCTCTTCCCTAGTAAATAGGCCACGTAGCTGGCTGGATTCGAAGAGAGCAGCCCCCTGCCATGATCCGCTGAAAAGCCAGGTGAAGGTCAGTCCGTTTAAGAAAACCACCTAAAGGATCCCGTTGAAGCATCTGAGTCTTCAGAGTCCCTATCATCCCTCTCTCTCTTCTCAGGCGGGGATAAGTCGAAAGACTGCAGCCCGAGAATCGGGTGGATTAGACTAAAAGAATGGGACAATCCTGAGCACTTTCTTCTGGCGACCATACTTGGATCACCAAGCGAAGGACACAGCTGAACCTCAACATGAGCGGCGTATGCTTATTCAAGTGAGGAAGCTCCGGCTTCAAAGAAATACAAATACATGGATTAGATAAGGAGGCAAGCGAAGTGAGTCTAGGGTTAGGCACAAGCGGCTAAGAGCGCAGTTCTTTAGGGCACCGGTAGTATTATTCCCCAATCTCTCCTCCGAGTATTCTTTTCTACCTTCTCATCATTTTCCGAGATTCCTTTCTGATGTCTGTTTGTTCTCTTGAAGATCGAAGAGATTATAGCATTCAACTAGTAAATGTCACTAGTTGAGATCTGATCTTCTACTAAGGTCGAAATACTTTAGGTGTCCCGTTACCTCTCTATCAAAGAGGATAGGGTGAGTGGCAATATGTAGGCGTAGGCGGTGGTAAACTTCTCTTTCCGGTAGAGTAGAAGGGAAGCTTGTTAGGTTAGCTCGTCCGGTAAGAAAAAGTGCAAGTGACTTCTAGGATTTCTAGTTCCGTGCTCTAGGGCTTTGACTTCGAATTCGAAGAATCACATTACTTTACTTAAAGTTGATGGCAGATGGACCTCATTCTTTCAACCTATTTGTGCAAGCATCCTATTCATTCCCTTCTCTCCTAGGAAAGACCTAGAAAGATCACTCCTAAAAGCAGCCTTTGCAGGAAGACCATAGCATCAGAGCTGCCACTTCTGAAGCTAGGGACTTCTTTCTGTCGATACCTTTACTGTAGTAGAATAGGGGCCAAGTAAGGTGCTTAGCCAATACTTTATCCTTATAGACTTTACGGCTGTGATATGAAGGGAAAGCCCATGGCCACACACATAAGAGTAGACAGTCCGGGTGTTCTCTCCCCTCACCGTGACCTTCCTCTTGAACAGGTCATGGTAGGCGTGTCATCTATAGCAGTTGCCTGGAGGCTGACTAGATCGTTTTGGGACATTGTCTTTGGTCGGGCGATGTCTCTATCGATGGAAAGGCTGACTGAAGGGTATTTCGTTTTCTGCTCCTGACGTCGTGAAGGCATAAGCCTTTAGTGTTTTATTTAGACCTGCGTATTGAGGTCAATTTCACCAGTTTCCGTTGCTAACTAAATGATGACGCACCCCTTCCTCGCTCTAGTGCCGGCGCCAAGAATATCATCGATATTCTGTTGCATCAGAGAGAGGAGCCCCAACAACTGGATAGGTCCCCATCTTTCTGGGGATCGGTGCCCCAACGGCAGCTGGATTCCCTAGTTCCAATGTCTTCTTTTGATTGCTTAACTGTACTCTAGTCCTTCCCCCTTACTCTACTCTGGCTATAGAGCAGAGCTATCTAAATGCCTCATCATGAAGCGTAAGACTTAGGATAGTCCTCGACTACCTTCTTATTTACTTGTTGAGCACTACTGGGCAAATCCTTTTTTTATATGATGAGACCTATGGTATGGGACTTACTAGCTTCCCTCTATTAGTTGGCTCATCGGGGTTAGGCATTCTTAGGCAATAGACCACACATCAGCGATAAGGGGGAGCGGCTAGCGAATTGAAAATCAAGAGACAATAGTCCACGACGAGAATAATTGCATAGAGTAATAAAGTCAGTAAAGCAAGAAAAAGTACGCAAGAAGTATGATCGTAGGTAAGGACATATCACCCGTAATCCAAAAACCGCCTTCGGTTTGATCCATTCATAAGACCGCTAAGAGGCCTCTCTCCTTCGCTTCGGGATAAAAGCCTGCTGGCTTCGAGAGAGGCGCAATTCGTCTGGCGGGCAAGTGGCCGGGCAGGATAAGACCGCTGTCGAGAGGGAAGAGGCTTTACGAGCTAAGCTCGATCCCGAGCGGGGGAGGCTCTTATTCCGCTTCAAGGAGACTCTATGGCTCTACTCCTGGGTTCGCTCGATTCACTTTCTCGGTGTAGTCTATGCCCCGAACTTGGGAATAAGGGGTCTATTCGAATCATGAGAGAGTGACTCTCGAGAATCTTAGCAGTATGAGAGAGGAGTCGAGAGCACTATCTGAAGAGGCACGTCCTTCTCCTTGGCCGGTGTGATGCAAAGGGCGCAGGAGAGATTTCGGGAGGTATAATGAGGTTGACATAGTAAGGGAATATGTGTCATTCCCTCATTGGTAATGTACCTCTTTCGAATGAAGTTCCACGATCCCGCTAAAGGGCGGATCCACATCCCCAACACGAATGAAGAGAGGTTTATAAAGGTGTGGCTACTACGGTGGTCATGTGGATGCCTACATACCAATAGGTAAGGACCTAGACCACCGCAATGATGTGAACTCACTCTATTCCTTCGCAATGGCGGAGTGCCCCATGCCCGCCGGGAAGCCTGTCCGGCGTGAGGATCTGGGTGGCGAGGACTGACATAGCCTCTTTGGCTTTATCGAGGCATATGTGGAGTGCCCCAAGACTATCAAGAAGCCCTTTCTGCCTTATCGATCGCGGGGTGGACCTCTGGGTCTTCCCTACCGGGAGGTTTATAGGGGTCTACTTTAGCGAGGAGTTGGAGTATTACTGAGAACCCTGGGGTACACTGTCAGTCCCAACCCAGGGCTACCTCTCTGAGAAGGGCGAAAGAAGACCATTTATAGACTTTGTTAGCTCTCTCTCTGAGATGGGCCGAGGGCGCGCGAAGAAGGTAATGAGGCGATAGCCTATGTGTTAAGGATCCTGATGAATGCCCTCTACGGCAGATTCGGTATTAGCCCAGAAAGCACGACTGCCGAGATCTGCGATAATGCACGCTGGAAAGAATTGATCACTCCCCATGAGGAGTTCCTGCACGGTGTAGTAAGGCTTAAAGAAAACACCAGACCTAGGTTTCCTACCCAGCTGACTTACTGGCCCGACCATGGAAACGGCGCCCCCTGAGGAATGTCTGAGTTCAGATGGCGGCAGCGGCTGCTGCCTACCCTAGGATGGTATGGACCCCATTATCCGTAATAATAAGTGTATGACGATACCCACACCAACTCTTGTTGTGCTTGGTCATCCACTTCCCTGACTGAGCTGCTTTCTCCTTCCCGTCTCTAGGTATAGTTTAGTCTGGAAAAACAAAATAGAGAAAGGTCTATTTTTTAGCACCGAAAGCCTATTGGTACCAGACCTGTAAGGGGAGGCCGAGCCTATAGTTGAGTTCAAGGGTCCCGCTAAAGCTTGGGCCGATACAGACAGGTTTGATTTCCAGTACGCCGATCCATCTCGTATAAAAGTAGTAGAGGCGGTGACCATGGCTTCCATTGGATGATTGGAATAAACTTACCATCCGGTTTAAAAACACATGCTGCAGGCTCGGGATTAGGGCGCAGTCCAAGAGGAAACCAATACGAAGAAGGACTAGTACCTGTCAACCAAGAGAAAGCGTTACATTTACATAGGTCTTCGGGTCAAGAAATTGATGAAACTTTATTCCTTTGGACTTGAAGTCTGCTACGGACTGTTGGCCATTGATGTGCATATATTCCCTCATGTCTTGGATGTGGTGAAGTACTTTGGCATCATCAATGGTTAACATACTCTTGGTCATAACACTATTCCTTTTAACAAAACCTTTTGTTAAAGGGGATAAGTGAAGTGGCTTTCTTAAGTAGACAGCCTTTGGTTGTTTCTACGAGTCTTGGTTTGCTTTTCGCCCTGTGACACCATTATCCTGCTATGGTTGGCAGCAGAGAAGGCCTACCCGCAGAGGGCCACCCCTTTCTATGACTGGGCTCTCCTTGGCCATGATATTCTTATTGCCAATGAGTTGTGATAGTACAAGAGGTATAGCCTGTTACTGGAAGTAGACTTGGAATGTACTCATTTATGCTGTCTATAATCCATTTATTCCAGAGTATGGTACTCTACACAGTTTGCGTAGAGATTTTACTGGACTAAGGACATGCCAAAGGATTTGTCCCCAATATCTACTTCATGCTTTAACAGGTTGTAGTGTGAACCATTGGTTTGTGTGCCAGCTGGCTTGTAAATATGGCATCCAAAAGATGTCTGTTTTACATACCCTTAGCAGGTGCAGGGCTTTAGCATTAGGTACTCACTTGATCCATCAAATTCCAAACAAAGCAATGGGAACAACTGAAAGCTGGTCTGTCCTGGCAAACCCCACGGTTCACAGCAACTACCTTTAGAATATTGGTTAGGGAGGGGAAAATCCTTTTAACCCCTATCTGTAAAAGGGAAGATGGTTGCTATTCCGGAAGGAATTCAAACCTAGGGAGAGTAGAACTCTTTCCAGAAGAGTTGGTCATTTGAGGGCGAGCGAGAGATTCTGGAAGCCTGATATTCACCACCCTATGGCTGACCGGCCAATTACTAGCAACATTCAGGCCTCCATGCAGGCGAGTTGCAGGCCTGAAATCCGAACTCTGGACAGTTTGGAGTCAGCTCACCCTAGCAGCGGAATTGAATCAGGAAAAGCAGAGACAGAATAGGCTCTTACTTGCTTCTAGAAAGAACTTCCCTTGAATTCATCTACTGCTATTGATATTAGCTCAGGGACTTCTGGTGCCTTTAAGCTAGGAAGAGGGGATTTCTTTCTCTTTCTGGCTGCTACGCTTCCCTTTCTTATTCTTTTTTTCTCTCTCTGAAGTGAGTGAAGTCAAGCTAGCCTCAAGCAAATCGGACATAAGCAGATGAGACCTAAATCCCCGTGCCTTTTAGAAAGAGGATAGTCCGATTCTCTTCCAGTGCTTTAATGTTGAGTTCAAAGAGTAACCTATAAGAAAAAATGGTAGGAATACCCGGAACCTAGCTCTATCGGAACTTACCTCAGCGACTTTCACTTCCTATCGGCTTCGGACCGAAAGAGAGTGAGATGGAATCCAGAAGAGATAAGGCATTAGGCAATCTTTCTAAGAAATTTCAGTCATCGATTGACTCCTGATTCCCACTTCTTAGGAGTGAAAGGCTGGCTCTTGAAGAGGCTAGGTTCACTCATGACTTAGTGTGCAAGACCGGCTCTCCTCTTTCAACAATGTTCTAAGAGTGGGATTTTCGCTTTTCTCGATTTCCCACCAATTCCTTAGATCCCTAGTCTTAGAGCTAAAGGAAGTCCTCTAACTAATCTAATCCATCGAAGGAGAAGGCGGAGTTCTCTTTCCTCTGCTATCAATAATAAGGAATACCAGGCTGCCGTAAAGGTAGCTCACCCGGCTCAACAATAGAAATCCCTGCAGTTCAGCCACCCGCGGCTAATTCAATTCACTCTCCTTGAAGCTCTTGTGAAATGGTCTCTGTCCTTCGCTTTCCCTTCCATTCTTATGGTAACTAGGCCTGATAGCATCTTTGCTAGTCTTGTCGGACTAGGAGCTCTACTAGGCTTGACCGTGGGAAATTGCTTGATTTATGAAAGAAAGAATGACGTAGGTAGATAGAAGTAGTAGGAGTTCCCGTCGAAGGGCAAATGATTCATTTAGAAAAGATCCGATACCAAGTGAATGAAGAAAAAGGGCTCTATTCTTGTGTAGTGATTCCTTTCATTCGTTCATGGTCCCATCTCTATCTGTGTTAGAGAATCTTCTCTCTCACTAGAAAGTATATGTGTATATATACTTTAACAAAGCCGACCTGGACGTCCACGACCCTGAGTACCATGAGGAACAGCTCTAACTGGCTATGCTGGAGGAGGTGCGGTAACCATAGTACCCTGCTGCTGCGTGCCTGTCTGACCAGTACCACTATCTCGAGGGCAAAACCTCGTAATGTGACCAACCTCTCTGCAAGTGTAGCAACTTTGAGATGTACCCCAACACTCGCCACGATGAGTGCGGCCACAAGTAGAACATGAACGTGACCCTGTCTGAGATGATCCACCTCTCTATCTCTGAGTCTGCTGCTGGCCCTGCTGGGCTGGGGGTGCCTCGGAAGTAACCTGAAGTGCTATCTGAGTAGGTCTAGACTGACCACGACCATGCTTGCCCTTGCTCCCAGATGGAGCACCACTCTGTCCTCCTGTAGTCTTGACCTCTTGCTCTCCCTCTCGGCTATGTCCCGCCTCTTAGATGCCTTGCACCTAAGGGTGGTATCCAACACGTCGGCATAAGAACCGGTCCGAACAATCCCAGCAATTGCCATACGGTAAGCCCACCTTTTCTTGCCCAAAAAAACATGAAGCTTAGAACTGCCAGAGCCAATTATTGTGCTTCTTAACCCTGTTTTCGTGATACTCTCACATTAAACCCTACTGTTCCTTAAGGTAACGGAAAGCAAAACTGAATTCCTAAGGTGGAGAGCAAAAGCAATAAAGAAAAGAAGTTAAAGAACATTTCAAATGCGTCGACATAAATATGACTGATTCTGTGTCAATACATTGTAAATTTTGTCAAGTTGTACTGTGACAAACAGCTCAATCAATAGCCGACATGTTTATCCAAAAAGGATTCAGATGCAAAATTATATTACCTCATTTTGATTTCTGGTCTACTGGAAATTTAGTTGATAGTATAGCTTCAAAGTGGAATTGATGTGCACCCAATTCCACGGACATTGTTGATATAGTTTGCTACTACTTGTGTAGCTTGTTTTTTAGTGCCGCTTACTCTACTCTATTGGGTAATTTTAGAGTGTCTTTATTGATGTTTCCTTGACAGGATTAGAATAGATTCATACTCAACATGACAATGATGAAAATATCTTTGTGAAATTTCTGCAATTTCTCGAAATCTTTGAATGAATCTTCATTTTGGACAGTTCTTAGGCTACCCTAACAGACGTGTGGGAATGAAGCTACTACTATCTTTTTTATGTTTAGCATCAGCCATACCTTTTTATGATATGTCCATCCTAAAAATCTGCAAGAATTTTCTCATTGCTTTTGAACTCAGCTCTTCATTTTTGTTTCGCAGTTTGTTGTCTTTGTATTTTTACAGGAGTTAGGCCTCTCAATATATTTGGTTTACAATCTTCCGGAGTGCGTGGTAAATCTAGGATTCAAAGTCATTGGGTTCTGCTATTCGTATATGTACGATCTTTTTTACACGCATAAATATACATAGTTCAAATTAATCGCAATTAATTCTTGAACCCCTTGTGTTTAGTCTAAATCCGCCACTAGAAGAATCCCAACGTATCAGCCTCTTTAGTAACTTGATAATAACTATAAGGTATTTTTTGTATCATAAAAACCTATACGTAGCTCAAGACGAGGGGTCATCTTTGGCAACTGAATAGGGTCAGGGGGGTATCTCCTTGATTAATAGTTGAACATGCTTGATGAACTTAGGGACATGTATATACAATACCTCGAGGTACAAGCACTAAAATGGCAATTTTTTGTTGTGTTGTTCTATGATAGTGGTTTCATCTTCTAGATTAGGCACTGAAACTGATCATTTTTTTATTCCTTCAAATTTTTTATTCAGGGGCCTGGATTTTTGGCTGTATTCTGTAATGGTTTTACTACCTTTTTTTTCAACTGTTATTAATTTTTTCAGATTTAACACTAACTGACTGTCCACGGATTCAGATATTCAATCCCACAATGATTGGAAATTTGTGCTTTCAGTACCCCACTCTTTTGAAAAATAGGCTTCTGTGCAAAAAATGGGGTGTAGAATGTGGAACCAAATCCCACTAGCAAGAGCCTATTCCATAATAAGGTTTCTAGAGGATTTTAAGTGCTTGTTAATTGCTTTGCCTCTGTGGGCATTGGAAGAGCCATATTTTACCTATAATTTTTAAAAATGACAGCTTCAGATATTTTCTCTTACTCCCTCTTCTATCTTATCCTTTCTAGTCGAAATTTTCTTGGGGCAGTGGTACATGCCCATAAGCTACAGTACTAACAGCAAAAACAATACCAATTTCTTTAAGGGAAGAACAACTAAAGTATCTTGACATGGAAAAGAAATCACTTTATAAACCAAACAGTCATTCAACTAGATCAAAACCTGTAAGTAGTTAAATAGGAGAAATAGAACAAATCGCTTAACACATTACTCTTGTTAGTGAATCTCCATCTTTTTTTTTTGCTTTCTCATCCGGTGTTCGGTACCCGCATTGGAATCCGACTAATCCGGATTCGCGTCGCGTAGGGCCCATTTGGGGGAAGCGCTCCTTACCAAGGATTTATCCATTCCCATGGCTCGAAACCGAGACCTCTGGTTAAAGGCGGAGCAGCCTCATCCACTGCACCACATCCTTTGGTGGTTTCCATCTTCAGTTGTCTTCAACTTGTGACTGAAAACAGCAAAGTATAACCTAAATAAAACTTACCCACATCCCGTGTCACATCCGGTGTGTACATCAAACCAATGAATGCAAGACATGTATGTATATACACACTGTGATATGTATTATAACCCCCAATAGCAAACAAGAAAAATTAGGATTACCAAACGGAATTTTGTTCTTCATCTGCCATGTCACTCTTTGGATTCTGCATTTGTTCTTATCATGTTCTTTGTGACGACCCGAAACCTCGAAATTTGCTTTTTGAGGGAAAAATGGTAATTTGACCGAACCCGTAGGTTCGAGCCGTCATTTACGACTTATCGGGACTGGTCGGATCGATTTCCAAAGGTTCCGGATGAGTTTGTGCGAAACTAGTCACTTAAGTGGTTAAGAAGGGTTCCGACAATCAAAACCGGGCAAACGAGGTCGAAACTGTAATTTGACGACGCATACAGGTTCGTGTCGTCATTTGTGACCCATAGGAACTGGAATCGTGACCAAGGTAGTGGTAGTTGGTTGGCGATGAGTACGAACGACAGGTACCTTCCTTTTTGTGGAAGATCCTTCCATCCTTGGAGACAAGTCTACACTCTTTTCAATCTTAGTAGAAGTTTTAGCCGATGAGGAGAGCTCAGTGGGAGCTAGAGCACCACTCTCAGCTTCTGTCTGATCGAAATCATCGAAAAGCCATAGGTCGGAGTGCGCGTACTAAGACTAAGGCTAGAGCTCACTTCTTCCTTACTAGACCGATTGCCATGAATGAATGAAGAGGCTTGACTTTAGCTACAGGGCCGGGGGAACAAATAGGCGTGGGGAAGAGTCTGCAACAAAATCAATTGAATAGACAGAGAAGTCCGGTAAGCCTATCGATTCAAGCAAGTCCGACTAGTTTAGGCGCCGCCTTCCAGACTTCTAAAAGCGGGTGGTTTTAAGTCCAGAGCCCTATTCTGGTTACAGAGTGTGGGTAGCCGACAAGTAGGTTAGCAAACTGGTGAATCAATAGGCTTTGCTCCTGCCTTCGCTTCCAGGAGGAATCCTATCATCCATGGTGAAGATATCGTATAATAAGAAATTACTTAAGTCATCGGTTCGAATCCTGTCCCCGCCTAATCCATCTGAGGCCCGGCCTCAAGATTTGAGATTCCGTAAGTAACTCAGTGCAAGGACTTGGAAGAAGAAAATGAAATAGGAACAAGCGCGCTGGTTGTTTAGTTCGAAATGGAGATTCCTTTCCCCTATGATTCTAGGAACAATCCTCACCGCCCTTTCAATTCTATCCATAAGCCTCTATCGAAGAAGCCAATTAAACAAAAGAAACGAAAAGAGACGATGGCCTTATGCTTGAACAGCCTTCTTCTCAAAAGAAGCGAAGACGACTCGAAGAGGGAGAGGCCGAAGGGGGAAATGGAAATAAGGCGGAAGGAAATGGGGATGCACCTCTTCTTCAAGAAAAGGAGGCTCCTATAACCCTTGAATTTGAAGGAATTCAAGTAAGCTTAGCCCCTGTACAGGATGGGGGGAAGTTCAATTAGAAGAGAATGACCCCCCTTTTGACTTTCCACTTGCTAACGAACTTCTACCTCAGCTAAATGCAAACCTTGACCCGGAGTTGGAGGAAAACGAAGTCTTTCCTAATCTATCTCATAGTATTACTGAAAGAATATGGGCTCTTCTCGAAGGAGATGCCGCTAATTCTCCTTCCTTAGGTGTCAAATGTGATTGATCCGGCAGAGTGGATAAAGAATTACCTACACTTTGTATTTCTGCTTAGTCTCGCCTGCTATCGTAAGAATCCTAAAGACCAGGTGACTGGACATCTTGCTTCTTTGCTAGTTCCCTTGAGTGGGTCTAAAACTTCCTTATTCTAGGTTATTTGGTACTGCCTTCTTTTGTGGACTCCTAGGAATTCCGTATAGAGAAAAAGACAGTCTTCAAGTTGAACTAGCTCTAGGGTTGCTGAAACCTCTTTGCCTTCGACGGAGTACATGTTTCTGAAGTTCCATTCTTTCCTAGCGGGGCAAAACCTCTGCCTTAAGGAAAAGTGTATAACCCCAAGGCTACGAACCAAAGGAGAGAGGCTAGGTCTCAATCAATAGAAAGAAAAGCAAAAAGTCTTAGCCCACACTAAAAGAATCAAAATAGTTAACTGGCGAAAAAAAGAGAGAGCGTTGAGAGAATCGGTATGGTCATAGCAACATCCTTCTTATTACAGCACAAACCACAAAAAAGGAATTGCCTATAGAGAGGAAGTAGGCTTTAGACAAAAAGTGCCTCTTGTGCCCCTAGTAGGGAAAGCAGCTGAGATAGAGAGAGCAGCTCTCCCTTAAAGTCCTTTATAGATTTCTAGTCGGGAATAGAGCTGTGGCTTAGATCCCCTGATCGAGTAATGGGCTTTGTTTTTCTCTCGTTCACGTTGATAGCCCCGGTTCAGTTCAAGCTGCTGCGAAAGAATTTGTCGAAGTGGTGGAACGAGCTTTCCTATTAAAAGCTGCTAGGTGAATCCCTAAAGTAGATTAGTTCGATCAGCAAGACCCGTCTCCGCAGCATTGGAATCAATATTTTGCTTGGCATAGTTGCAGTACGACTTTCCTGGTCTATTTAACTAACTGAAGCTAGCCGAGATCGAGAGCTTTCTTATCATGCAGCTCCTGGATTGAAAAGAGGCTGGTGGGCCAAGGCTTAAACTGCCAGACAGAGACGAGCTAGCTGGACTCTTACGTAATTGAGTATAGAAAGAGGAATCGTCTTATGTGCGGATTGAAGTGCGTGATAGAGATAGATGCTTCCGTAAGTTTACTTTTTTCAGGAAAGCTAAATTCTTTTAGTCTTCCAGGGGGATCGAATCTTAACTAACTGACGTATTGTAATATCAACCAGCCGAGAATAAAATCAAAAGAAGATTGATTGAAAAAGCTAAAGTACTATTGATGGACTTCATGCAGCTGGCTTTCACTCGAATCTTTTTCAGTTATAAGGTTTTCTACTCCTTTATCCTTTGACTCTCAACTCAATGCATCACAGACTGACGAGTCTAAGACAAGTTAGAAGAGCTAATAGAACTTGGCTTACTTCTTACTGAATGCCGTACTTAACTGAGAGTTCTCCCGGTCCCGAGAGAACCCGGGATGTTAGCGATTAGTCAGTCCGGGTCCAGCTAGTCTTGCACTTCACTTTAAGACCGGTCCTTCAAACAAAGGCTTAGTAAGCACAGATTCCCTAGAAAGAAAGATTTCCTCTCTTACCCAGAATTCGAATGCTTAGCTAAGACTGAATTTTTCACCTTCTCGTTCATTACATTAGGTTAGGAGATCTAACCAAGCACGCGAAATGCGACATTGACTCAAGAAAGTCAATAAAAGAAAAAGCCAAACCTTAGAGTTCGCTGCCGGTACAGTGCCTATTCCTTATGAGTTCTAGGCGTCTTCTAGGCTTTCACCCTCTGCCAGTCAGCTATCGAGATTGAGATGCCTGCCTCAAAACCAGTCATCCGAGTGGGGCCCTGCGACATGTGCCATATTTAGGTTGCTTGCGACTGAGACTTTTAGGGATTTAGATAACATCCGGTCGGGAAAGAGCCACTACTTGGCTTAATTAATTGAAGGAAAATTAGATCCCTCTTCGACATCAGATTCTTATCCTCTTTTCCGGGGGAAAGGATGTTTTATTCTCTACGGCCCAAGGAAAAAGTGGTCTGCTTTATGGAATCTTATCTCAGCAAGGGGTGTCGCTTTCGTTTTCAATAAGGACGTTTAGTAGGAGGTACTTGCCCTTAGAACCATAAGATTGACATTGGCGAGTCGCCTTTTTCTTTTTACATGAAAGGTGGGTAGGGGATCTTAATACTGCCAAAGAGCTCGAGTAGATTCATGAATGTCCTGGAATTTCAGTATGGGCAAAAGAGGTCGAGAGAGTCTTATGCCGCGCAATCTCTTGCCGAATCTATTTAGACTATGTTAAATCCATAACCCGAGAACACACATTTGCGAATCCGGCCTAAAGGGGAGGCTCTAATCTACTATCTATTAATCTATTAATAGAACTAGAGCCCATTTTCAGCTTCCCTAGGAGCTAGAGATAGAATGATTTCCGCTGCCATAAAAAAGTGGGTTTAGCCTTCCCCGGGGACTACTCTAAAGGGAAACTAAATGTCTTATAGTTAAGAGAGCCCCCTAAGGTCGAGTGAGCTGGAGCGCGTCTGGCCTAAGCTGATTTATTAGGCTAGGGTCAAAGTGCTTTTAATTCGTTGGCCGGTGTAAAACGAATCAAAGAAGGTATACCTCGTCCGCAGCCAGAAAATGGTTGGAGAGTGAGAAGGAGGAAGCACTAATCGCCCTACATCGGAAACTTAGAAGAGAAAGGTTCGCCGATGAAGCTGA
This sequence comes from Nicotiana benthamiana, assembly GCA_034376525.1. Lineage (NCBI taxonomy): Eukaryota > Viridiplantae > Streptophyta > Magnoliopsida > Solanales > Solanaceae > Nicotiana > Nicotiana benthamiana. Next base: position 21,288 of record JAXGFW010000197.1, read on the forward strand.
TTGGGGTAGGTGAAGTACGTGATGGACTTTACCATTACTTGCCAACTTCTCCCGAAAGTGAATACTTATGTAAACCGAAAAGCGCATAAAAACTTAAGAAAGGGACAGTCTCCTCGACTGATAACCGAGCAATCCCAAAAGGAGACCACATGGCGACCCATCCATAGGACTAATCTACCAAATGAACCCCTCCCTGGGCAACGGACTACTTCTTTTTAGAGCGGGCTATTTCTAGGGCGAGGAATATATTTCTATTTAACTACTCCATCTGGTCAAGAGCCAGCATCTCAATGCAACATTATTCCATTCTCAGTCTGTAGTGCTTCTGCCAGCTAATGCTAATAGAAGATAAGAGATTGTTGAAAGTAACTGAACAAGGTTGTACAGCTTTGGTTCATTAATATCAAGTCTAAAGGGTCATGTATCCATAGTCAAAGTCCCCTGTGATCAAGCATAGTTTGTGAAAGTGGGATCTTTTTTTCCCACTTTAGCTCAATTGCATTGTGAACCTTCTTTGCTCAATCGCTTTCCTTAGGCACATGTCTTCAAGTCTTGTAGAACTTGATGAAGAGGAGCGGAGATGGAATGAAAGAAGCAATGAGAGAGCCTAATTCCCTCCTGACCGAGTATAAGCATGTTCCATTGGCCTTTATTACATTAGATTAGTGGGACTACGGCTGGCTCTTTCTCCTCAATCGGTGGAAATGCCATTCATAACATCTTTGGCAACCTTTCTTTCACAGGTGGCAGAATTATAGACCATATAACCTTGCCAACTAAAGCGTCCTACTCTACCGCAGTAAGGGCTTAAGCGATCGAAGTGACCTAACCTGGCTCCATCTAGAAGGTTGGAATCTTCCGGGTCTATCTGCTCTTCAATACCTTTGCCTCAACTGGGATTTCGAACCTTTGTTTTCGGTACCAAAAAGTCAAGTGGGTCAGAACTCCTATGAAGTTTGAAGTTAGAACCCAAGCGAGAGTCGTGGAAGAATCATTCTATAGGCAGAAATAAGGGCTTTCTTGGTTTCAGAATGGTTACAGGAAAACTCCATTTTTTCATGCTTCTATGGCAGCAAGAAGGGGAAGGAGCCCTTTCTGGCTAATATCTGCTGGTCACGGGTCGAATTAGAGTACTTCAACTTGGAAGCTGAAATCCTACCTTTTCTTTATGCGTAAATCTGGTAAAAAAGCTCCCTTGCGGCTTTATAAGATTGCTTGAAAATCCGGGCATTTCGCTCCCTCCAAGTATTATATATGGTTTTCCAAAAAAAAGCAGTTTCGTAATAGAGCTAATGAGACCATGCCCCGGATAATGGTGCATCACCTACTCGGCCTCATCTTGCAAGGGCAAGGGGGATCCCCTGGCTAGGAGGGTATTCAGCAAGTGCTTCCAAATCTCCTCAACATAAGGGCAACGATTGATAGTTGAAACCTCTTTTTCAAGTCCCGGGGGACTAGTTGCTTGGTTCCGACCATTTCCGCTAAAGAAAAAGCCATTCCTGACTAAAGAAAAGTCAAAACAAAAGGTAGGCGGTCAGACCTAGGGCATGTAGCATAGAAAAACCTTCGCCCTTAGCGAAGGGCTTTCTGAAAGCTCCATTTGAAGCAGGTGCCTAAACAGATGATTCCAGTTCAACTCATTTTTGAAATGCTACCTCAAGAGAAGGGGGGCCTCTGGCCCGGAAGATGCCTTATATGGATAGGGTATATACTACTACGATTGGCTCTATTCCCTGAGAGTCCCAATCTTCTTGAAAAAACGTGATACGCGGAACCTTGGTTCGTGAATTTTCCAGTTGGAATTCCTACATTTAGTATTTAGTAGTTTCATTCGACAGCTAAAATTCATGCTTTTGACGTAGCATCGGGTGTTCACTTGGAAAACCTTTCTATAGTGCCCCATTTCCTATGATATCCAAACCCGAAATATGGTGCTTTTGCTGTGCCATTGAGAAAGGAAAGCGCACTCAATCAATTACCATGCCGTGTCGTAAGACAAAAAGTCATCCGCAGGAGCTGAAAGCCACTTGACTGTAAGGAGAGGAGCTGAAAACCAATATCTTGGGGAATGGCCTCCACTCTACGAACCAAGTCTTTCTGACGAGGCACCAGCTTTCTTTGATCCCTTTCCCTAAAGAGTACTTTCGTATGCATAACCTGTTCTTTCCTATGGCTAAGCCGTGGAATCCTATGGACGTGGAAGACTATAGATAAGCAGTGGAAGTTAGATCAGTTGCTTAGGAAGGTGCCTATAGAAGTTCCCTGCCATGCATTTCCTGGACTCTGATAGCCCTTGATTCTATGGCGGTCCAGGGGGAGTTCCCTGCGGCCTCTATATAAAGCTATATAGTTCTAGTTTAAATGGCAGTTGCCTTCGGTACATTTTCAGTAAAAAAGGAATCTCAAAATCCCTAGCCAGCTTATCTAATCTCCCAGACTTTATCGAGCCTGTTCGAGGGGTTGTAGTTCCACCCATCCTAACTAAGCTCTTCAATTGCTAATGCCGTACTTGGGGTTTTAGAAGGAGTGGAAATTCTAGATTGAGTTCTCTTTGCTCTTCTCTCTCTCGCCCTTCCAGTCCATCGATTGTTAGTTCTCTTGAGACTTCTGTTACATCCCTTAAGTCAGTCTTAAGGGTAGATAGCGCTATAGGCTAACGATAAGATTCAAGGGCCTTCTATTTAGTCGATGCTTCTTTTTCCTTTGATGGAGAAGTAGTAGTTGCTTCTCTCTGAAAGTTCAAGCGAGTTCTTGGAGTGCTTTTGTAAGAAGCCCCCTCCTGTTGGCGTGCTATAAAATGGAATTCGAGTGATAGGCCAATGCTAAGTCTTCCATGTCGTTGGATAGTAGGTTCGAGGGCAAGGAAGGAGGTTATCATTTTGAAGCCTGCGAGCTAGTAATTCCTCTCCTCGAGAAAATTGGCATACCTTTTGATCTCCCTCGCTTCGTAAAGTAAACGAGAATGGAAAAAGTGACAAAAAGAGTGGAAGTTGCCCCTCCTAGGGGTCCCATTTTAGTTTTAGGTTACATTTGAGTCTCTTACTAGTCTATTTCTAATAATTGGAGTGCTAAGTGCTGCTTTGGCAGTCGAGTTTTTTCTTACATCCAGTGCTACATCTAGAGGTCCAGTCCCCTAGGTCATTTGATATCTCTAGTCTGAGTCTGAGTTCCGTTCAACAAGCCAGTTCTGTTAGATCGCTTACAGTCCCCGTAGTGTCCAGTAGCTCTCCCTTTTTCTTACCTTAACCTTAGGCAAGCGAAAGACATAGGCTTGAAATTCAAGTTAAGGTATATCCATCCCAGATTACTCTCTCTGATGTTGCTGTTATAGCTCAAACTTATACAGACTTAACTGGAGGTGCGTGCTCAATTGGGGAGCAGCCAATAAAAGGTCTTTTGGATCCAAAAGCAATGGCACGGCTGGCTGTCGGAGAAGCACTCACAAATCTTGTTTGGGCGAAAGTTACCTCTCTTTCTGATGTTAAAGCAAGTGGAAATTGGATGTATGCTGCAAAGCTAGATGGTGAAGGAGCTGCAATCTATGACGCTGCTCTTGCTCTTTCTGAGGCTATGATTGAACTTGGGATTGCAATTGATGGAGGGAAAGATAGTCTTTCCATGGCAGCCCACGCATCTGGGGATCTTGTTAAAGCTCCAGGGAATCTAGTCATCAGTACCTATGGGACAGGTAAGCCAACCAATAAGAGAGACTTTCTATCTTGCCTAGGCTATTCGATAGCGGACATAGTGGATTAGTTAGTAATGCCTAAGGTAACCCATTCAAAAAGTAAGTGTGCGCCATACCTACTCCCTCAGTAAAGAAGAAGACATCCACAATTTTCTATTTCGATTTTTCTAAGGACATGCAAATTGATTTGTCCCCGATATCTCTTAGGGCATTGACACCCTGTCGATCGACTCTTGCCTTGTGTCAGTTAGCGGGTAAATACAGCATTTCAATGTCTGTTCTACAACGCTTAGCTGGTGCAGGCTATCGTCTTCTCTCGCCTTTGATGTCTACTCAATCTAAACGTTGGGAACGACTGAAAGCGGCTGCTTCTAAACCCTATGGTTCACATCGATTGCCCTTAGAATTCAGGTTGGGTAGGGGAAAGCCTCTCAATCCCTATTTGAAGGCGAAGATGATCGATTCTCTTTTTCGAAGGGAATTAAAGCCTAAGGAGATAGGGCTCTTTCCAGACGAGCTGGTGTTCGATGGTGAACGAGAGATAGAGGAGCGCACTCTTCTAGGCCAATGGGTAGATCAGTGGTTGCGATGGCTCTCTTGGTATCACACCTCGGCATGGTCGGGCATGGAACATGTTCACAAGGATCTTGGCATGATGGAAGGCCTAGGAGTATCGTGGGAGCACGAGGGTGCATGTGGAAGAGTGGCCAAGACAATGCCAAGAACACGTCAGGCCATGGAAGCACAATCTTGCGCTATGGAAGGTTCTAGAAGGTTCCGGAGTGATCTAGGAGTTGGTGGAAGCTCCATGGAAGCACAAAGGAGTGGTGGCATCTTAGAGGACTCTAGAGAGTCCTAGGAAGCTGCCTAGGTCGGCCAAAGGGGCTGCCATACAAGCTACAAGAAGCTAGCATTCTATAGAAGGTTCTAGAATGGCCTAGCGTGGCCTTGCCCTTGGGCAATAGGGGCTGCCCAATGCCCCACCGACTTAGTATAGCCTCTTTATTCGGGGACTTCAACGCAACGGGCCTTACAAGCTCATAAAATGGCAATTCTTCACGTTTTCCTCAGACAGTGGGAATGAATTCTCTTACTTGATTTACATTGAAAGATATGTGTACCACACCGAACAAGTAATATGCCGATATGCTTGATGTACCAGCCAAGCCAGCTCGACCGTATACAGTAAAAGGGATTCGCCTTTGCCTCAGACAGAAGAACAACGGATTGAACAGGACAACCGGGAAGGGAAGCCTGACATAGTAGATATTGATTTGAACAAAGGAACTGAAACCGGTACCAGAAACCAAGCAAGAGATGGAATTCAAAATGAAACAGATGACCAACCTACAATAAGAAAGACGAAAACGGAATTAGGAATTCCATTCTCTAAGACGAACTAAAGGAATGTCTCTAAGCAGCCAAGGCCAAGAGCAAGCAGGAGTTGTCCTATCTGCCTAGAAAGATTCGATAAAGAAAATGTGAGTGGGCGGGAAATCAATAGACACAGAAAGAGAAGAGCAAAAGGAGCAGAAGGCACTCCGTTTTTTATGTGAAATCAAGGAGCAGCAGGTTAGACTTTGACACTTTCCCGAAGAGAGCTCAAAGCAATAAGATGAAAGATGGGATGAGATGCTAGCCTTAGCGCAGAAGATAAATCATTGAACCTTAGGTCACTACCGAGCAGCAATGTAGGATCATAACTGCCTGTACTGCCGAGATGATCCCTACTTGAAAGGGCGGAGACAGATTGTTGCGACAAATCGAGTTTCAAAAGCCCATTTATCAATCACATTTTCAGGCACACCAGTCAAAGAGCCATCGGACCTGTGAAAGTCACATCTTTGACTAATATACACGGGCTTCTGAGAGGATGTCCTGTTTAAGCAGCAGCCAAGGCGCCAAGACCCGTTGTTGACAAATCAGGTCAAAAGCCCAATATAACGCATTTGGAGGGCACGGCGGTACAAGGAGCCAAGCCATCAGAATCAGACCCGTAAAGGTCTCGTTTTTGACAATAAACATGGGCTTCTGAGAGGATTCTTTAATCAACCAAAACCTGCAACAGAGTCCTTAATTTCGACCACTTACAAGTGGAGAGATGTTCCATTCCCAATGGCAGAAGAAGGATGCAAGCTTGGACAAGATATTCTTCACTTGGTTGGGCAGGAGATGCAGCGCGCTTAGCGTCGGAAAGATCCCTCAACATGGGTGTGCTATAAAACTAGGAGAAGAACAGAACTAAACGGATCAATTCCTTTGACCGCTCGTTTCGAGCTTCCAGTTATTCTGGATTGCTAACGTGGTTCGATGACGCCGATGGAAGGAACCACTGGAGATTCATCCAACTTCGATCCCCTAAAGGCAAGTGCGTAGGCTATAGAATCCCAAATAGAGCTCCTTCGGCTCTAAACAGCTACTGTGCTTATTTGGTCTATCAGCGACTCGGCCAGCTACTGACCTAATTGGGAGCTTTTCAGTCAAGGTCGTCGGATTTTGAGGTCCTTTCGCAAGGGTCCAGATCA
>JAXGFW010000197.1:35000-40000 GCA_034376525.1 Nicotiana benthamiana
AGTGAATCAACAAATGCATGCAAGGAGGGATGTAATTCAGGAGGTGTAGTTCATCTAAACATTCATCTATAACAAGAACAATAGATGCAGACATTCTGGAATCAGAAACTGGAAAAAAAACCAGGTCTCTTGTTTCCTGTTTTTTTTCTTAATCAACCATAGGTGATGACAGTTCTGGCAAATTTCAAGGAAGCATGGCTCGCTTGTTAGGCTTTATGTATTTTCTTTTCTATGACCCACATAGGCACGGTGACCCTACCCTATAAAGTGAAACAACAGAAAAGCAGTAATTAGACTCTTCGCCTAGTTTTATGCTCATTAAAATAAACTTCAAAGGAGAATTCTTTTTATTGGCCATTGTTTTGTTTTCTAATGGTCAATTTCAGCCTTCTAAATTGGAACTTGCAGAAAGGCTGAGATACATTGGAACAATGATCCAAATAATCTTTAATGTTTTGAATTAGAAAATGCCGCCAACCAGATTATGTCAACATCATAGCATTAGGGACACTTTGTATAATCCGATGTCTTTTCTTCAAATGGCCGAACTCTCACAAATAATGCAATACTTAGGGGTGACAGTAGTGGAAGTAGCTAGTATGAAATTTCTTGGGCACTTACCCGCATGATTTGGCCCATCTTTCTTTCCTCCATGAGAAAACACTGCTCAGTGAGACAATGTAGTCAAGTCAATAGCAGCCAGAGCAAAAGATTGATATATAATGACAGTTCACCTTCTTGTGCCAACATCTCCATACTAAATAGATTTTGAAATTCTGCCGCAAGTGGTTGAAGAGCTGTTTGGGTGCACCCAAACAGCTCTTCTCGGGCAATGTATAGCTTAAGTTGAGCTCGCACCAAACAAAAAAGGAATAAGTTTCTAATTTCCGAAATCGTCTTAGCTAAACCTATAGAATTCCTGTTTTTTTTTCTTTTTCATTTTCCTTGCAATTTATAATGCATTAAGGGGACAAAGACCAGAAACTCTTCGCTGAATGTGGCTCATAACCGGTACCGGTGCAGTGAGGTATTCCAGTTGAGATTCCCGAACTTTGATGATTATCTCGTCGTATCTAAACCAGTGAGACATCAAAGTTTGACGCATACATTCTTTTCTAGCCGGAGATAGAGGAAAATAGAAAGATATGGACTTTCAATCAAGATTTTCCTTGCAAGCCGATTCCCCAGCTCCTGAATAGGTGCTGCAAATCTTAATGTATAGAACCTGCGACTATATTGAGGAGTAAGGAAAGGGCTCCCATGACAATGAGGTCATTTTTGCATGGGCTTGGACTTGCTTTGATGATGAGTAGGCTTGTTGTGCTTTGGCCCTTCTGTGGGCTTTTATCGAGGAAAGCAGGCTTACATGCTTATCAAAAATGTAATCATTTTAAGGGTTTGGGATGTATTTTACGTGAAACTGAATCTATTTCCCACATTCTCAAGATCCTGATCCAGCCTTCTTCGCTAACGCTCAACCTCGCATCGCATCCTTACCTTAGGCTATCGAGCTTCGAAAGGACTATATTAATATATATTTTATATATTAATAGGTATTAATAGGTAAGATTGCCTTTCACCGAAAGCATAAGGGAATGTGACTCTCTTTCCACGGGCATTTTCTGACTCTTGAAATAATGTGATTCAAAGAATTGACGGTAACCAAGGTGCCTACTCTTCCTAACGAGCCTGCTTATTAAGCATGGTCGGTCAATCAGGTAATACCCCAAAGGCTGTCTCCAGAGATATAACATTTCTTGAGATCCAAAACTACCCCGAGAAATGCTCTAGATCAAACGAAAAGGGGACCAGAAAAGGAATCCCACATGAGGATGCAATGGGCGATAAAAATTACTTAAAAAAACTTATTGCTAATAAAGATGCTAATTGGTATCCTGGAAGCCATCTTTACATAGACCAAGGTACATGTTCCTCGACGCTTAGGGCATCCTTCTTTTGCTTTGTTAGAGCGCTTATTTCCTAGTTTAGTCAGTCAGTAGACCTACGTCCACCGGTGAAGCTCCACTATGGAGATCACAAGATTAGACAACAAACCTTCCACAAGTAAGAAAACCCCTGATCAGACGTTGGTGGATTGTGTAATCAAGCTCCCATTTCCTCCAAATCTCCTTCCACTCTGAAAGATCCCTCTTTTACACCTCCGGAAGACCTACCCGATCGCAAATCAATCAACTTGACTCCACCCTTGCAAACACAGAAGACTAATGGAGGACCGCCCATCCCATCGACTATATCTCCCCACTCCCAGAGTCTACCTCCGCTACAAAACCGCCCTCTTCCTTTTCCTAGCCTTCATTGATATCGTATGCGGTTTATCGGAATCAGAAAGATCATATATTCAATTACTTAATCCGTGAACAGAACCTTTGGCTTACCCTAATTTTCCAGGGAATGGACCATCATTCAATGCATATTGATTTATAATCTGTGTTGGATCGCGAACCTTCTCTTCTCTCAGGTCCAGAGGGGAACTCCTAGTTAAGTCCCTCAGCGACTTGGATTGATGCCTATCGGTAAGAGGAAACTCGGGATTCGTGCCATGTATGTGGCACACAACTGGTTTTATCGATGTGAATCAACAAATCACAGGAAAATTTGGTCACATAGATCTTCTTTCCTACAGTAGCAGATTCGGCTAGTGATCAGTACCCTCTCTTTATTCCCATAGAAAGACTCTTAAACAAACTCTCGGATTGGCTGAGCTTTCAAAGATTGAAGAGGACAAGAAAGGGATCGAACTCATGTAACTAAGAAAATAAATCCTTAGCTTTAGTGCAGTGACCCAATGAAAACGAGGAGAAGAAGGCCAAGGGTAAGAATAACCCTACAGGCTAAGATCTCTCCTGGGCTTTCCTCACAATAATTCTGCTGTTGGGATAGGTGAATCAATGGGCTCATTTCCTTTTTACGGGATGAAGAGATGATATAGCGTGTGTGCCACAAGTGCGTAGTCTCATTGAAGTTCAGTTCGATAAGCAGGTCTTTTTCGTAGGCTAGAAGGTAAGTAAGCAGGGTTAGAGAATCCGATAGCATAAGATAGACTCCTCAGATTATCATTATCTAAGGTTGTAGCCGTAAATCATGCTCTCTACTCTTGGAAATCTGTCTTTGCCTAAGAAGGTAATAGCGTATTAATTTTTCTAGGTCCCTTTCTAGTAGGAGTAACTTATCTCTTCCTTTTCTTCTTCAGAACCGCTGACACTCCGTTCAGGCGGAACAATCAGCGAGAGACCGTCTTTCACCTACTTCGGGCCAATCCCAAGGAGGATGGTTGATGGCTATGACTAACCATATCTCACAGGGCTAAAAGATTGTAAAAGCTCATCTCAAACCTTCTCTGATCTATGTAACTATCTCGCTTTCTCCGGCGCTAGCCACTCTTTTCTGGTCACCAGTTAGAAGTCACCTCGAAAAAGAAATAAAGAATCGCTGTGAAAAAGGACATATGGATTAGAAAGGCCTGACTCTCTCCGTGCATGGGTGACAGTATTTGTATTCTTAGAGTTTGGTCTTCAAGGACTAGACTCTGACCGCGGTCAGAACGTCTCTCTCAAGACTTAGATTAACGCTCAGCATTTCCCTTGAACAGCTAAACCCGATGAAAAGGCGAACCTGCTCTCCCTTCGGGTCACCCATTCAGGACCTTTTGGATCCAATCCAGGAAAGCAGAAAGCAAAGCCTGGTTCAAGCATGACTGGCATCAGTTTCTATTAACTGTATCTGCTTATCAGCAAAGAAAGTTTAAATATAGCTTATCCTTCAATCAATCTCTATGCTTCATTTTAATTAGCTATAAGCGTAACAATGCCATGCTGGCATTATCGACAAATCAAGAATGGAAGAAGGATCCAATCAACTTTGGTGTAAAAGATCTCTTTCAATCTTCTCCCGGTCTTTCATTTCAGGTAAGAAATCTGTTTACTAGTAACAGTTTACAGATAAGCTATCTCAGAATGTAGAACTCAGATGGGCCTTCCAATCCTATGGATCTTAGCTGCCCGGGATATGAGTTATGCTTTTCCCGTTTTTGTTGGAAAGTACCTTTCACTTTCATTGGCATGCAGGATTCACTTCACAGTCAATTTTTTTCTTCTTGACAGAAAGCATTCCATCCTTCCCTTCCTTCATTGATTGATTCTACACCGACTGGAATTGGAATGACCTGGCTACGACCGATGGGATTGGTTCGCTGGCAAAGCTCTCTTACCGGCTCTAAGATGCCAACACCTGTTGTATCTGATATAGCTCTATCATGCCTGCTTATGAATGTAATTATGTAAGATGAAGCATGGAAAGAACAACCTATTCTTCCTCTTTTTTTTTCTGAGATTGTTTTTTATCCTTCCTTGCTCCCGTTGAGGGATAGAACTCTCCCAATGAAGTAGGTGATACATCCGAACAAGAAGAATATAAGCAGACTAAGACAGTGATTCGGATCTCACACCTTCCACCAGCCTGGTAAGAGGCTGACAGGGAAAAGATGGTGGTTGAAGCATAGAGCACATTTCCTCTTTCAGATAGACTTTTCTCTTTGCTAACTCGATTGACTAGTTCACGAAGAAAGTCATAGTATAGAAAGGCGAGAAAGACCCAGCGCAAGGGAAATGCAATCCAATCCCTCTCTGTTGGGGTTACGGCGCGATGCCAGCCTTAAATAGAATATCCCCCGTCCCTGCCTTTAGTGATTAGTGATTGGTCTCGCCCTTCCAGTAAGTAAAGGATCTGTCTCTGGTTGTCTTCTGTGCCCCCTTTCGGGGTGATATCGGCCTTTTCACAGGGCAGGGGTGCCATTGATGGGGCCAATCGCATTCCCCTTCTCGTTCGGGCGCTACGTACCCTCACTAAGCTGTCTGGTTTGATGCAACTATTGAAACTGCTTTCCAATCGCCAGGTAAGCAAGTTCCTTTTCTAAAGAAAGTAGCAAAAATCATAAGAGAAGAAAGGTCGTCGTAAGTGAGACCCATATTTTATTGAGAAGA
>JAXGFW010000198.1:0-50105 GCA_034376525.1 Nicotiana benthamiana
CCTGGGAGTTCCTGGAAACCCTGGAAGTCCTGGAAATCCTGGAATACCTGGAATCCTGGAATCCTGGAATCCTGGAATCCTGAATCCTGGAAACCCTGGAAATCCTGGAATACCTGGAATACCTGGAATCCTGGAATACCTGGAATCCTGGAATCCTGGAATCCTGGAATCCTGGAAAATCCTGGAAACCCTGAATCCTGGAAATCCTGAATCCTGAAGTCCTGGAATCCTGAAATCCTGGAATCCTGGAATACCTGGAATCCTGAATCCTGGAATACCTGGAAATCCTGAATCCTGGAAATCCTGGAATACCTGAATCCTGGAATCCTGAATCCTGAATCCTGGAAACCCTGGAATCCTGGAATACCTGGAATCCTGAATCCTGGAATACCTGAATCCTGAATCCTGGAATCCTGAATCCTGAAATCCTGAATCCTGGAAACCCTGAATCCTGGAATCCTGGAATCCTGAATCCTGGAAAGAATACCTGGAATCCCTGAATAGAATCCTGGAATACCTGGAATCCTGGAATCCTGGAATACCTGGAATCCTGGAATCCTGGAAATCCTGGAATCCTGGAAACCCTGGAATCCTGGAATCCTGGAATACCTGAAGAATCCTGAATCCTGGAATACCTGAATCCTGAATCCTGGAATCCTGGAAACCCTGAAATCCTGAAGAAATCCTGGAAACCCTGAATCCTGGAATCCTGGAATCCTGAATCCTGGAATACCTGGAATACCTGGAATCCTGGAAATCCTGAATACCTGGAATACCTGAATCCTGGAAACCCTGAAATCCTGGAATCCTGGAATCCTGAAATCCTGGAATCCTGGAAACCCTGGAATCCTGGAATCCTGAATCCTGAAATCCTGGAAATCCTGGAATACCTGGAATACCTGGAATCCTGAATCCTGGAATACCTGGAATCCTGGAAACCCTGAAATCCTGAATCCTGGAATACCTGGAAATCCTGAAATCCTGGAATCCTGAATCCTGGAATACCTGGAATACCTGGAAACCCTGGAATCCTGGAATCCTGGAATCCTGGAATCCTGGAATCCTGAATCCTGAATCCTGAATCCTGAATCCTGGAATACCTGGAATACCTGGAATCCTGAATCCTGAATCCTGGAAATCCTGGAATCCTGGAATCCTGAATCCTGGAATCCTGAATCCTGGAATCCTGGAATCCTGAAATCCTGGAAATCCTGAATCCTGGAATCCTGAAATCCTGAATCCTGGAATCCTGGAATACCTGGAATCCTGAATCCTGAATCCTGGAATCCTGGAATACCTGGAATCCTGGAATACCTGGAAATCCTGAATCCTGGAATACCTGAATCCTGAATCCTGGAATCCTGAATCCTGAATCCTGGAATACCTGAATCCTGGAATCCTGAATCCTGAATCCTGGAATACCTGGAATCCTGGAATCCTGAATCCTGAATCCTGGAATCCTGGAAATCCTGGAATCCTGAATCCTGGAAATCCTGAATAATCCTGGAATACCTGGAATACCTGAATCCTGGAATCCTGGAATCCTGGAATACCTGAATATCCTGGAATCCTGGAATCCTGGAATCCTGGAATCCTGAAATCCTGGAAATCCTGGAATACCTGGAATCCTGGAAACCCTGAATCCTGGAAATCCTGAAGTCCTGGAAACCCTGAATCCTGAATCCTGAATCCTGGAATCCTGGAAATCCTGGAATAGAATCCTGGAATCCTGGAATCCTGGAATCCTGGAAATCCTGAATCCTGGAAACCCTGAATCCTGGAATACCTGAATCCTGAATCCTGGAATCCTGAAATCCTGAATCCTGGAATCCTGAATCCTGGAATCCTGGAATACCTGAATCCTGGAATCCTGGAATCCTGGAATCCTGAATCCTGAATCCTGGAATCCTGGAATCCTGAATCCTGCTGAATCCTGGAATACCTGGAAATCCTGAAATCCTGGAATCCTGGAAATCCTGGAATCCTGAAATCCTGAATCCTGGAATCCTGAATCCTGGAATCCTGGAAACCCTGGAATACCTGGAATCCTGGAATCCTGAATACCTGGAATCCTGGAAACCCTGAATCCTGGAATCCTGGAAATCCTGAATCCTGGAATCCTGGAAATCCTGGAATCCTGGAATACCTGAAATCCTGAATCCTGGAAACCCTGAATCCTGGAAATCCTGGAATCCTGGAAATCCTGAATCCTGGAATACCTGAATCCTGGAATACCTGAATCCTGGAATACCTGAATCCTGGAAATCCTGGAATCCTGGAATACCTGGAATACCTGGAATCCTGGAATACCTGAATCCTGGAATCCTGGAATACCTGAATCCTGGAATCCTGAAATCCTGGAATCCTGGAATCCTGGAAACCCTGGAAATCCTGGAATACCTGGAATCCTGGAAACCCTGGAATCCTGGAATACCTGGAATCCTGAATCCTGGAATCCTGGAATCCTGAAATCCTGAATCCTGGAATCCTGGAATACCTGGAATCCTGGAATCCTGGAATACCTGGAATACCTGAATCCTGGAATCCTGAAATCCTGAAATCCTGGAAACCCTGAAATCCTGAATCCTGGAATCCTGGAATCCTGAATCCTGGAATCCTGAATCCTGGAAATCCTGGAATACCTGGAATCCTGAAGTCCTGGAATACCTGAATCCTGAAATCCTGGAATCCTGGAATCCTGGAATCCTGGAATACCTGAATCCTGGAATCCTGGAATCCTGGAATCCTGAATCCTGGAATCCTGGAATCCTGAATCCTGGAATCCTGGAATCCTGGAAATCCTGAATACCTGGAATACCTGAATCCTGGAATCCTGGAATCCTGAATCCTGAATCCTGGAAGTCCTGGAAACCCTGAATCCTGGAATCCTGGAATCCTGGAATCCTGGAATCCTGGAATCCTGGAATCCTGGAATCCTGGAATCCTGGAATCCTGGAATCCTGGAATACCTGAATCCTGGAATACCTGGAAACCCTGAATCCTGAATCCTGGAATACCTGGAAACCCTGGAATCCTGGAATCCTGGAATCCTGGAATCCTGAATCCTGGAATCCTGGAATCCTGGAATACCTGGAAACCCTGAATCCTGGAATCCTGAATCCTGGAATACCTGGAAACCCTGGAATCCTGGAATACCTGGAAACCCTGAATCCTGGAATCCTGAAATCCTGAAATCCTGGAATAGCTGAAATCCTGGAATCCTGGAATACCTGGAATCCTGGAATCCTGAATCCTGAATCCTGGAATCCTGAATCCTGAATCCTGGAAACCCTGGAAACCCTGGAATCCTGGAAATCCTGGAATCCTGGAATCCTGGAATCCTGGAATACCTGAATCCTGAATCCTGGAAAATCCTGAATACCTGGAAACCCTGGAATCCTGGAATCCTGGAATCCTGAAATCCTGAATCCTGGAATCCTGAAATCCTGAATCCTGGAATCCTGGAATCCTGAATCCTGAAATCCTGGAATCCTGGAATCCTGGAATCCTGGAAACCCTGAAATCCTGAATCCTGGAATCCTGGAATACCTGAATCCTGAATACCTGGAATCCTGGAATCCTGAAGTCCTGGAATCCTGGAAATCCTGGAATACCTGGAATCCTGAAATCCTGGAATCCTGGAATACCTGGAATCCTGGAAATCCTGGAAATCCTGGAATCCTGAATCCTGAATCCTGGAATACCTGAATCCTGAATCCTGAAATCCTGGAATCCTGAATCCTGGAATCCTGAAATCCTGAATCCTGGAATCCTGGAATCCTGGAATCCTGGAATCCTGAATCCTGGAATCCTGGAATCCTGAATCCTGGAATACCTGGAATCCTGAATCCTGAATCCTGGAATCCTGAATCCTGGAAATCCTGGAATCCTGGAATCCTGAATCCTGGAATACCTGAAATCCTGGAAATCCTGGAAATCCTGGAATACCTGGAATCCTGGAATCCTGGAATACCTGGAAACCCTGAATCCTGAATCCTGGAAATCCTGGAATACCTGGAATCCTGGAATCCTGAAATCCTGGAATCCTGAATCCTGGAATCCTGGAATCCTGAAATCCTGGAATCCTGAATCCTGGAATACCTGGAAACCCTGAATCCTGGAATCCTGGAATACCTGAATCCTGGAATCCTGAAATCCTGAATCCTGGAATCCTGGAAATCCTGAATCCTGGAATCCTGGAATACCTGGAATCCTGAATCCTGGAATCCTGGAATCCTGAATCCTGGAAATCCTGGAATCCTGGAATCCTGGAAATCCTGGAATCCTGGAATCCTGGAATCCTGAATCCTGAATCCTGGAATACCTGGAATCCTGAATCCTGAATCCTGGAATCCTGGAATCCTGGAATCCTGAATCCTGGAATCCTGGAATACCTGGAATCCTGAAATCCTGAATCCTGGAATACCTGAATCCTGGAATCCTGGAATACCTGAATCCTGGAATCCTGAATCCTGGAATCCTGAATCCTGGAATCCTGAATCCTGGAATCCTGGAATACCTGGAATCCTGAATCCTGGAATACCTGAAATCCTGGAATCCTGGAATCCTGGAAATCCTGAATACCTGGAATCCTGAATCCTGGAAATCCTGAATCCTGGAATCCTGAATCCTGGAATCCTGAATCCTGGAATCCTGGAATCCTGGAATCCTGGAAATCCTGAATCCTGGAATCCTGGAATCCTGGAATACCTGAATCCTGAATCCTGGAATCCTGAATCCTGAATCCTGGAATACCTGGAAATCCTGGAATCCTGGAATACCTGAAATCCTGGAATCCTGGAATCCTGGAAACCCTGGAAACCCTGAATCCTGGAATACCTGAATCCTGGAATCCTGGAATACCTGGAATCCTGGAAGTCCTGGAATACCTGGAATCCTGGAATACCTGGAATCCTGAATAGCTGGAAATCCTGGAATCCTGGAATCCTGGAATCCTGAAATCCTGGAAACCCTGAATCCTGAATCCTGGAAATCCTGGAATACCTGGAATCCTGGAATACCTGGAATCCTGGAATCCTGGAATACCTGGAATCCTGGAATACCTGGAATCCTGGAATCCTGGAATCCTGAAATCCTGGAATCCTGGAAATCCTGAATCCTGAAATCCTGGAATCCTGGAAATCCTGAAATCCTGGAATCCTGGAATCCTGGAATACCTGGAATACCTGAATCCTGGAATCCTGAATCCTGGAATCCTGGAATCCTGAATCCTGGAAATCCTGAATCCTGGAATCCTGGAATCCTGGAATACCTGAATCCTGGAAACCCTGGAAATCCTGAATCCTGAAATCCTGGAATCCTGAATCCTGGAATCCTGAATCCTGGAATCCTGGAATCCTGGAATCCTGAATCCTGGAATCCTGAATCCTGGAAATCCTGGAATCCTGGAATCCTGAATCCTGGAATCCTGGAATCCTGAATCCTGAATCCTGAAATCCTGAATCCTGAATCCTGGAATCCTGAATCCTGAATCCTGGAATCCTGGAATCCTGAATCCTGAATCCTGGAATACCTGGAATCCTGGAATCCTGAATCCTGGAATCCTGGAAATCCTGAATCCTGGAATCCTGGAATCCTGGAATCCTGGAATCCTGGAATACCCTGAATCCTGGAATCCTGGAATCCTGGAATCCTGGAATCCTGGAATCCTGAATCCTGAATCCTGAAATCCTGGAATCCTGAATCCTGGAATCCTGGAATCCTGGAATCCTGAATCCTGGAATCCTGGAATCCTGGAATACCTGGAATCCTGGAAACCCTGAAATCCTGGAATCCTGGAATACCTGGAATACCTGAATCCTGGAAATCCTGGAATCCTGGAAACCCTGGAATCCTGAATCCTGGAATCCTGGAATCCTGGAATCCTGAAATCCTGAATCCTGGAATCCTGAATCCTGGAATCCTGGAATCCTGGAAATCCTGGAATACCTGGAAATCCTGAATCCTGGAATCCTGAATCCTGGAATCCTGGAATCCTGGAATCCTGGAATCCTGGAATCCTGAATGCCTGGAAACCCTGGAATCCTGGAATCCTGAATCCTGGAATACCTGGAATCCTGGAATCCTGAAATCCTGAATCCTGAATCCTGGAATCCTGGAATACCTGGAATCCTGGAATCCTGGAATCCTGAATCCTGGAATCCTGGAATCCTGGAATCCTGGAAATCCTGGAATACCTGAATCCTGAATGCCTGGAATCCTGGAAACCCTGAATCCTGGAATCCTGGAATCCTGGAATACCTGAATCCTGGAATCCTGAATCCTGGAATACCTGGAATCCTGGAATCCTGGAATACCTGAATCCTGAATCCTGGAATCCTGGAATCCTGGAATCCTGAATCCTGGAATCCTGGAAACCCTGGAAATCCTGGAATCCTGGAATCCTGAATCCTGGAATCCTGAAGTCCTGGAATACCTGGAATCCTGGAATCCTGGAATCCTGAATCCTGAATCCTGGAATCCTGAATCCTGGAATACCTGAATCCTGGAATACCTGGAATCCTGGAAACCCTGAATCCTGAAATCCTGGAATACCTGGAATCCTGAATCCTGGAATCCTGGAATCCTGGAATCCTGAATCCTGGAAATCCTGGAATACCTGGAATCCTGGAAATCCTGGAATCCTGGAAACCCTGAATCCTGGAATCCTGGAATCCTGGAATCCTGAATCCTGGAATACCTGGAATCCTGGAAATCCTGGAATCCTGGAAGTCCTGGAAATCCTGAATCCTGGAATACCTGGAATCCTGGAAATCCTGAATCCTGGAATCCTGAATCCTGGAATCCTGGAATCCTGGAATCCTGGAATACCTGAATCCTGAAATCCTGGAATCCTGAAATCCTGGAATCCTGGAATACCTGGAATCCTGGAATCCTGGAATCCTGAATCCTGAATCCTGGAATACCTGGAAATCCTGAATCCTGGAATCCTGGAATACCTGGAATCCTGGAAACCCTGAAATCCTGGAATCCTGGAATCCTGAATCCTGGAAATCCTGAATCCTGGAATCCTGAAATCCTGAATCCTGAATCCTGGAATCCTGGAATCCTGGAATCCTGGAATCCTGAAATCCTGGAATACCCTGAATCCTGGAATACCTGGAAACCCTGAAATCCTGAATGAATCCTGAAATCCTGGAAATCCTGAATCCTGGAATACCTGGAATCCTGGAATCCTGAATCCTGGAAATCCTGGAATCCTGAATCCTGAATCCTGGAATACCTGGAATCCTGGAATACCTGAATCCTGGAATCCTGGAATACCTGAATCCTGGAATCCTGGAAATCCTGAATCCTGGAATCCTGAATCCTGGAAACCCTGAATCCTGGAATCCTGGAATCCTGGAAATCCTGGAAACCCTGGAATCCTGGAAACCCTGGAATCCTGAATCCTGGAATCCTGGAAACCCTGAATACCTGGAATCCTGGAATCCTGGAATCCTGGAATCCTGAATCCTGGAATCCTGAAATCCTGGAATCCTGGAATCCTGGAATCCTGGAATCCTGGAATACCTGAATCCTGAAATCCTGGAATACCTGGAAACCCTGAATCCTGGAAATCCTGGAATCCTGGAATATCCTGGAATACCTGGAAATCCTGAATCCTGAATCCTGAATCCTGGAATCCTGGAATACCTGGAAATCCTGGAATCCTGGAATCCTGAAATCCTGGAAATCCTGGAATACCTGGAATACCTGGAATCCTGGAATCCTGAATCCTGGAATACCTGGAATCCTGGAATACCTGGAAATCCTGGAATCCTGGAATCCTGAATCCTGAATCCTGGAAATCCTGAATACCTGGAATCCTGAAATCCTGGAATCCTGGAAATCCTGAATCCTGGAATACCTGGAATCCTGGAAATCCTGGAAATCCTGAATCCTGGAATCCTGGAATCCTGGAATCCTGGAATCCTGGAATCCTGGAATCCTGGAAATCCTGAATCCTGAATCCTGGAATCCTGGAATCCTGGAAATCCTGAATCCTGGAAATCCTGAAATCCTGGAATCCTGGAATCCTGGAATCCTGAAGTCCTGGAATCCTGGAATCCTGGAATACCTGAATCCTGAATCCTGGAAATCCTGAATCCTGGAAATCCTGAAATCCTGGAATCCTGGAATCCTGGAAGTCCTGGAATACCTGGAATCCTGGAATCCTGAATCCTGGAATCCTGGAATCCTGGAATCCTGGAAACCCTGAATCCTGGAATCCTGAATCCTGGAATCCTGGAATCCTGAATCCTGGAATACCTGGAATACCTGAATCCTGAATCCTGGAATCCTCTGGAATCCTGGAATCCTGGAATCCTGGAATCCTGGAATACCTGGAATCCTGGAATCCTGAAATCCTGGAATACCTGGAATCCTGGAATCCTGAATCCTGGAATACCTGGAATCCTGGAATCCTGGAATCCTGAATCCTGGAAATCCTGGAATCCTGAATACCTGGAATCCTGGAATCCTGGAATCCTGAATCCTGGAATCCTGAAGTCCTGGAATCCTGGAATACCTGAATCCTGGAATCCTGAATCCTGGAATACCTGGAATCCTGGAATCCTGAATCCTGGAATACCTGAATCCTGGAATCCTGAATCCTGGAATCCTGGAATCCTGAATCCTGGAATCCTGGAATCCTGGAATACCTGGAATCCTGGAATCCTGGAATACCTGAATCCTGGAATCCTGAATGCCTGGAAATCCTGGAATCCTGGAATACCTGAATCCTGGAATCCTGGAATACCTGGAATCCTGGAATCCTGAATCCTGGAAATCCTGGAATCCTGGAATCCTGGAATCCTGGAATCCTGAATCCTGAATCCTGGAATCCTGAATCCTGAATCCTGGAAACCCTGAATCCTGGAATACCTGGAATCCTGAATCCTGAATCCTGAATCCTGAATCCTGGAATACCTGGAATCCTGGAATCCTGGAATACCTGGAATACCTGAAATCCTGGAATCCTGGAAATCCTGGAATACCTGGAATACCTGAATCCTGAATCCTGGAATACCTGGATACCTGGAATCCTGGAATCCTGAATCCTGGAATACCTGGAAATCCTGGAATCCTGGAATCCTGGAATACCTGGAATCCTGAATCCTGAATCCTGGAATCCTGAATCCTGGAATACCTGGAATCCTGGAATCCTGAATCCTGGAATCCTGGAATCCTGAAATCCTGGAATACCTGGAATCCTGGAATCCTGGAATACCTGGAATCCTGGAATCCTGAATCCTGGAATCCTGGAATACCTGAAATCCTGGAATCCTGGAATCCTGAATCCTGGAATCCTGGAATACCTGGAAATCCTGGAATACCTGGAATCCTGGAATCCTGGAATCCTGGAATCCTGGAATCCTGGAATCCTGAAGTCCTGGAATACCTGGAATCCTGGAATCCTGGAATCCTGGAAATCCTGAAGTCCTGAATCCTGGAATCCTGAATCCTGGAATCCTGGAATCCTGAAATCCTGGAATCCTGGAATCCTGAATCCTGAATCCTGGAATACCTGGAATCCTGAATCCTGGAATCCTGGAATACCTGAATCCTGGAATCCTGAAATCCTGGAATACCTGGAATCCTGAATCCTGGAATACCTGGAAACCCTGGAATCCTGAATGCCTGGAATCCTGGAATCCTGGAATCCTGAATCCTGAATCCTGGAATACCTGAATCCTGGAAATCCTGGAATCCTGAAATCCTGGAATACCTGAAATCCTGGAATCCTGGAATCCTGGAAACCCTGAATCCTGGAATCCTGGAATACCTGGAATCCTGGAAATCCTGGAATCCTGGAAACCCTGAATATCCTGGAAATCCTGGAATACCTGGAATCCTGGAATCCTGGAATCCTGAATCCTGAATCCTGAATCCTGGAATCCTGGAATACCTGGAATCCTGGAATCCTGGAATACCTGAATCCTGGAAATCCTGGAATCCTGGAAACCCTGGAATCCTGAATCCTGGAATCCTGGAATACCTGAATCCTGGAATCCTGGAATACCTGGAATCCTGGAATCCTGGAATACCTGAATCCTGAATCCTGGAATACCTGGAAACCCTGAAATCCTGGAATCCTGAATCCTGGAATCCTGAATCCTGGAATCCTGGAAATCCTGGAATCCTGAAATCCTGAATCCTGGAAATCCTGGAATACCTGGAATCCTGAAATCCTGGAATCCTGGAATCCTGGAATACCTGGAATCCTGGAATCCTGGAATACCTGGAATACCTGGAATCCTGAAGTCCTGGAAATCCTGGAATCCTGAATCCTGGAATCCTCAATCCTGGAATACCTGAAATCCTGAAGTCCTGGAATACCTGGAATCCTGGAAGAATCCTGGAATACCTGGAATCCTGGAATACCTGAATCCTGGAATACCTGGAATCCTGGAATCCTGGAAACCCTGAATCCTGGAATCCTGGAAATCCTGGAATCCTGGAATCCTGGAATCCTGAATCCTGGAATCCTGAATCCTGAATACCTGGAAACCCTGAATCCTGAATCCTGAATCCTGAATCCTGGAAACCCTGGAAATCCTGGAAACCCTGAAATCCTGGAATACCTGGAATAGAATCCTGAATCCTGGAATACCTGGAATACCTGGAAATCCTGAATCCTGGAATACCTGAATCCTGGAATACCTGAATCCTGAATCCCTGGAAACCCTGAATCCTGAAATACCTGGAATCCTGAAATCCTGAATCCTGAATCCTGGAAATCCTGAATACCTGAATCCTGGAATCCTGGAATACCTGGAATCCTGAATCCTGGAATCCTGGAATCCTGGAATCCTGAATCCTGGAATCCTGGAATCCTGGAAACCCTGAATCCTGGAATCCTGGAATACCTGAATCCTGAATCCTGGAATCCTGGAATACCTGAATCCTGGAATCCTGAAATCCTGGAATCCTGAATCCTGAATCCTGGAATCCTGGAATACCTGGAATCCTGGAATACCTGGAATCCTGGAATCCTGGAATCCTGGAATACCTGGAATCCTGAATCCTGGAATCCTGGAATCCTGGAATACCTGGAAATCCTGGAAACCCTGGAATCCTGGAATCCTGGAATCCTGGAAATCCTGGAATCCTGGAATACCTGAATCCTGGAATCCTGAATCCTGGAATCCTGGAATACCTGGAATCCTGGAATACCTGGAATCCTGAAATCCTGAATACCTGAATCCTGAATCCTGGAATACCTGGAATCCTGGAATCCTGGAATCCTGAAATCCTGGAAATCCTGGAATACCTAATCCTGGAATACCTGAAATCCTGAATCCTGGAATACCTGAATCCTGGAATCCTGAAATCCTGGAATCCTGGAATCCTGAAATCCTGGAATACCTGAATCCTGGAATACCTGAATCCTGGAATCCTGAATCCTGGAATCCTGAATCCTGAATCCTGGAAATCCTGGAATCCTGAATCCTGGAATCCTGGAATCCTGGAATCCTGAATACCTGGAATACCTGAATCCTGGAATCCTGGAATCCTGAATCCTGAAATCCTGAATACCTGGAATACCTGGAAATCCTGGAAATCCTGAATCCTGAATCCTGAAATCCTGGAATCCTGAATCCTGGAATACCTGAATACCCTGAATCCTGGAATACCTGGAATCCTGGAAACCCTGAATCCTGAATCCTGGAATCCTGGAATCCTGAATCCTGGAATACCTGGAATCCTGGAATCCTGGAAACCCTGAATCCTGGAATCCTGGAATCCTGAATCCTGGAATACCTGAATCCTGGAATCCTGGAATACCTGAAATCCTGGAATCCTGGAAACCCTGAATCCTGGAATCCTGGAATCCTGGAATACCTGAATCCTGAATCCTGGAATCCTGAATCCTGGAATACCTGGAATCCTGAATCCTGAATCCCTGAATCCTGGAAATCCTGGAATCCTGGAATCCTGAATCCTGGAATACCTGGAAACCCTGAAATCCTGAAATCCTGAATCCTGGAAATCCTGGAATACCTGGAATCCTGAATCCTGGAATCCTGGAATACCTGAATCCTGAAATCCTGGAATCCTGGAATCCTGAATCCTGGAAATCCTGAAATCCTGAAATCCTGAATCCTGAATCCTGGAAATCCTGGAATCCTGAAATCCTGAATCCTGGAATCCTGAATCCTGGAATCCTGGAATACCTGAAGAATCCTGAATCCTGGAAATCCTGAATCCTGGAATACCTGGAATCCTGGAATCCTGAATCCTGGAATCCTGAATCCTGAATCCTGGAATCCTGAAATCCTGAATCCTGGAATCCTGGAATCCTGAATCCTGGAATACCTGAATCCTGGAATCCTGAATCCTGGAATACCTGGAATCCTGGAATCCTGAATCCTGAATCCTGGAATACCTGAATACCTGGAATACCTGGAATCCTGAAATCCTGAATCCTGGAATACCTGAAATCCTGAAATCCTGAATACCTGAATCCTGGAATACCTGAATCCTGAAATCCTGGAATCCTGAATCCTGGAATACCTGGAATCCTGGATAGCTGAATCCTGGAATCCTGAATGCCTGGAATCCTGAAATCCTGGAATACCTGGAATCCTGAATCCTGAATCCTGGAATACCTGGAAATCCTGAATCCTGGAATCCTGGAATCCTGAAATCCTGAATCCTGGAATCCTGAAATCCTGAATCCTGGAATCCTGGAATCCTGGAATCCTGGAATCCTGGAAATCCTGGAATCCTGAAATCCTGGAATCCTGAATCCTGGAAATCCTGGAATCCTGAAATCCTGGAATCCTGAATCCTGAATCCTGGAATCCTGGAATCCTGGAAATCCTGGAATCCTGAATCCTGGAATCCTGGAATCCTGGAAATCCTGGAAATCCTGGAAATCCTGGAATCCTGAATCCTGGAATCCTGAAATCCTGGAAATCCTGGAAATCCTGGAAATCCTGGAATACCTGGAATCCTGGAATCCTGAATCCTGGAAATCCTGGAATCCTGAATACCTGGAAATCCTGGAATCCTGGAATCCTGAAATCCTGGAATCCTGGAATCCTGAATCCTGAATCCTGGAAACCCTGAATCCTGGAATACCCTGAATCCTGGAATCCTGAATCCTGGAATCCTGAATCCTGGAAATCCTGGAATCCTGGAATCCTGGAATCCTGAATCCTGGAATCCTGGAATCCTGGAATCCTGGAAACCCTGAATCCTGGAATCCTGGAATCCTGGAATCCTGGAATACCTGGAATCCTGGAATCCTGGAATACCTGGAATCCTGAATCCTGGAATCCTGGAATCCTGAAATCCTGGAATCCTGAATCCTGGAAACCCTGAATCCTGGAATCCTGGAATCCTGGAATACCTGGAATACCTGAATCCTGGAATCCTGGAATCCTGAATCCTGGAATCCTGAATCCTGGAATCCTGGAAGTCCTGGAATCCTGGAATACCTGGAATCCTGAAATCCTGAATCCTGGAAATCCTGGAATCCTGAATCCTGGAATCCTGGAATCCTGGAAATCCTGGAATCCTGAATCCTGGAATCCTGGAATACCTGGAATCCTGAATCCTGAATACCTGGAATCCTGGAATCCTGGAATCCTGAATCCTGGAATCCTGGAAATCCTGAATCCTGAAATCCTGGAAATCCTGAATCCTGGAATCCTGGAAATCCTGAATCCTGGAAACCCTGGAATCCTGGAATCCTGGAATCCTGAATCCTGGAATCCTGAATACCTGGAATCCTGAATGCCTGGAAACCCTGAATCCTGAAATCCTGGAAATCCTGGAATACCTGGAATCCTGAAATCCTGGAATACCTGGAATCCTGAATCCTGGAATCCTGAATCCTGGAAATCCTGGAATCCTGGAATCCTGAATCCTGAATCCTGGAATACCTGGAAACCCTGGAATCCTGAATGCCTGGAATCCCTGAATCCTGGAATCCTGGAAATCCTGAATCCTGAATCCTGGAAATCCTGGAATCCTGGAATCCTGAAATCCTGGAATCCTGGAATCCTGAATCCTGGAATCCTGGAATCCTGGAATACCTGGAATCCTGGAATCCTGAATCCTGGAATACCTGAATCCTGGAATCCTGGAATCCTGAATCCTGGAATCCTGGAATACCTGAATCCTGGAATACCTGAATCCTGGAATACCTGAATCCTGGAATCCTGGAATAGCTGAATCCTGGAATCCTGGAATACCTGGAATCCTGAAATCCTGGAATCCTGGAATCCTGGAATCCTGAATCCTGGAATACCTGGAAATCCTGAATCCTGGAATACCTGAATCCTGAAATCCTGGAATCCTGGAAATCCTGAATCCTGGAAACCCTGAATCCTGGAATACCTGGAATACCTGGAAATCCTGAAATCCTGGAATACCTGAATACCTGGAATACCTGAATCCTGGAAATCCTGAATCCTGGAAATCCTGAATCCTGAATCCTGAAATCCTGAATCCTGGAATCCTGGAAATCCTGAAATCCTGAATCCTGGAATCCTGGAATCCTGGAATACCTGGAATCCTGGAATACCTGAATCCTGGAATCCTGAATCCTGGAAATCCTGGAAACCCTGAATCCTGGAAACCCTGAATCCTGAAATCCTGGAATCCTGAATCCTGAAATCCTGGAATCCTGGAATACCTGGAATACCTGAAATCCTGGAATACCTGAATCCTGGAATCCTGAATCCTGGAATACCTGGAATACCTGGAATCCTGGAATCCTGGAATACCTGGAATCCTGGAATCCTGGAATCCTGAATCCTGGAATCCTGGAATACCTGAATCCTGGAATACCTGGAATCCTGAAATACCTGGAAACCCTGGAATCCTGGAATCCTGGAATCCTGGAATCCTGGAAATCCTGGAATCCTGAATCCTGAATCCTGGAATCCTGGAATCCTGGAATACCTGAATCCTGGAATCCTGGAATCCTGGAAATCCTGGAATCCTGGAATCCTGAATCCTGGAATCCTGAAATCCTGGAAATCCTGAATCCTGAATCCTGGAATCCTGAATCCTGGAATACCTGGAAACCCTGAATCCTGGAATCCTGGAAATCCTGAATCCTGAATCCTGGAATACCTGAATCCTGAATCCTGGAATACCTGGAATACCTGAATCCTGGAATACCTGAATCCTGAATCCTGGAATCCTGGAATCCTGAAATCCTGGAATCCTGAATCCTGGAATCCTGGAATCCTGAATCCTGGAATCCTGGAAATCCTGGAAATCCTGGAATCCTGGAATCCTGGAAATCCTGAATCCTGAATCCTGAAATCCTGAATACCTGGAAACCCTGAAATACCTGGAATACCTGAAATCCTGGAATCCTGGAATCCTGGAATCCTGAAATCCTGAATCCTGGAATCCTGGAATCCTGGAATCCTGAATACCCTGAATCCTGAATCCTGGAATCCTGAATCCTGGAATCCTGAAATCCTGAATCCTGGAATCCTGGAATCCTGGAATCCTGAATCCTGGAAATCCTGGAATCCTGAATCCTGGAATCCTGAATCCTGGAATACCTGGAATCCTGAATCCTGAATCCTGAATCCTGGAAACCCTGGAATCCTGGAATACCTGAATCCTGAAATCCTGGAAATCCTGGAATCCTGGAATCCTGAAATCCTGAAATCCTGGAATCCTGAATCCTGGAATCCTGGAATCCTGAATCCTGAATCCTGAATCCTGGAATCCTGGAATCCTGGAATACCTGGAATCCTGGAATCCTGAAATCCTGGAATACCTGGAAATCCTGGAAATCCTGAATCCTGGAATCCTGAATCCTGGAATACCTGGAATCCTGGAATCCTGAATCCTGGAATACCTGGAAATCCTGGAATCCTGAAATCCTGGAATACCTGGAATCCTGGAATCCTGGAATCCTGGAATCCTGAATCCTGAATCCTGGAATACCTGGAATCCTGGAATCCTGAAATCCTGGAATCCTGAATCCTGGAATACCTGGAATCCTGGAATCCTGGAAATCCTGAATCCTGAATCCTGGAATACCTGGAATCCTGGAATCCTGAATCCTGGAATCCTGAATCCTGAATCCTGAATCCTGGAATACCTGGAAACCCTGGAATCCTGAAT
This sequence comes from Nicotiana benthamiana, assembly GCA_034376525.1. Taxonomy (NCBI): domain Eukaryota; kingdom Viridiplantae; phylum Streptophyta; class Magnoliopsida; order Solanales; family Solanaceae; genus Nicotiana; species Nicotiana benthamiana. The sequence goes on from JAXGFW010000198.1 coordinate 16,108, forward strand.
CCTGGAAATCCTGGAATCCTGAATCCTGGAATCCTGAATCCTGGAATCCTGGAATCCTGGAATCCTGGAAATCCTGGAATCCTGGAATCCTGGAAATCCTGGAAATCCTGAATCCTGGAATCCTGAATCCTGGAATCCTGGAATCCTGGAATCCTGAAATCCTGGAATCCTGGAAACCCTGGAATCCTGAATCCTGGAATCCTGGAATCCTGAATCCTGGAATCCTGGAATACCTGGAATCCTGGAATCCTGGAATACCTGGAATACCTGGAATCCTGGAATCCTGAATCCTGGAAATCCTGAATCCTGAAGTCCTGAATCCTGGAATCCTGGAATACCTGGAATCCTGGAATCCTGAATCCTGGAAATCCTGAATCCTGGAAATCCTGAATCCTGGAATCCTGGAATCCTGGAATCCTGGAATCCTGAATCCTGGAATCCTGAAATCCTGAATCCTGGAATACCTGAATCCTGGAATACCTGGAATCCTGGAATCCTGAAATCCTGGAAACCCTGGAATCCTGGAAATCCTGAATCCTGGAATCCTGAAATCCTGAATCCTGGAATCCTGAATCCTGGAATCCTGAAATCCTGGAATCCTGGAATCCTGGAATCCTGGAATCCTGGAATCCTGGAATACCTGGAATCCTGAATCCTGGAATCCTGGAATCCTGGAATACCTGAAATCCTGGAATACCTGAATCCTGGAATCCTGGAATCCTGGAATCCTGGAATCCTGAATCCTGGAATACCTGGAATACCTGGAATCCTGAATCCTGGAATCCTGGAAATCCTGAATCCTGGAATACCTGAAATCCTGAAATCCTGGAATCCTGGAAACCCTGGAATCCTGAAATCCTGAATCCTGGAATACCTGGAATCCTGGAATCCTGAAATCCTGAATCCTGAAATCCTGGAATCCTGGAAACCCTGAATCCTGAATCCTGGAATCCTGAATCCTGAATCCTGGAATACCTGGAATCCTGGAATACCTGGAATCCTGAATCCTGGAATCCTGGAATCCTGGAATCCTGGAATCCTGAATCCTGAATCCTGGAAACCCTGGAATCCTGAATCCTGGAATCCTGGAATACCTGAAATCCTGGAATCCTGGAAATCCTGAATCCTGGAATCCTGAATCCTGGAATCCTGAATCCTGGAATCCTGAATCCTGGAATCCTGAATCCTGGAATACCTGGAATCCTGGAATCCTGGAAATCCTGGAATACCTGAAATCCTGGAATACCCTGAATCCTGGAATCCTGGAAATCCTGAATCCTGGAATCCTGGAATCCTGAAATCCTGGAATCCTGAATCCTGGAATCCTGAATCCTGGAATACCTGAATCCTGAAATCCTGGAATACCTGGAATCCTGAATCCTGAATCCTGGAAATCCTGAATCCTGAAATCCTGGAATACCTGGAATCCTGGAATCCTGAATCCTGGAATCCTGAATCCTGGAATACCTGAATCCTGGAATCCTGGAATCCTGAATCCTGGAATCCTGGAATCCTGAATCCTGGAATCCTGGAATCCTGAATCCTGGAATACCTGGAATCCTGAATCCTGGAAATCCTGGAATCCTGAATCCTGGAATCCTGAATCCTGGAAACCCTGAATCCTGGAAATCCTGGAATCCTGAAATCCTGGAATACCTGAAATCCTGAATCCTGGAAATCCTGGAATCCTGGAATCCTGGAATCCTGAATCCTGGAATCCTGAAATCCTGGAATCCTGGAATCCTGGAATCCTGAATCCTGGAATCCTGGAATCCTGGAATCCTGAATCCTGAATCCTGGAATACCTGAATCCTGGAATCCTGGAAATCCTGGAATCCTGGAATCCTGAATCCTGGAATACCTGAATCCTGAATCCTGGAATCCTGGAATACCTGGAATCCTGGAATCCTGGAATCCTGAATCCTGAATCCTGAATACCTGGAATCCTGAATCCTGGAATCCTGGAAATCCTGAATCCTGGAATCCTGGAATCCTGGAATCCTGGAATCCTGAATCCTGGAAATCCTGAATCCTGGAATCCTGGAATCCTGGAATCCTGGAATCCTGAATCCTGGAATACCTGAATCCTGGAATCCTGAATCCTGGAATCCTGAATCCTGGAATCCTGAATCCTGGAATCCTGGAATACCTGGAATACCTGAATCCTGAATCCTGGAAATCCTGGAATCCTGGAAATCCTGGAATACCCTGAATAATCCTGGAATACCTGGAAATCCTGGAATCCTGGAATCCTGAATCCTGGAATCCTGAATCCTGGAAATCCTGGAATCCTGAATCCTGAAATCCTGGAATACCTGGAATCCTGGAATCCTGAATCCTGGAATCCTGGAATACCTGGAAACCCTGGAATCCTGAATCCTGAATCCTGGAATACCTGAATCCTGAATCCTGAATCCTGGAATACCTGGAATCCTGGAATCCTGAATCCTGGAATCCTGGAATACCTGGAAGTCCTGGAAACCCTGGAATCCTGGAATACTGAAATCCTGGAAATCCTGAATCCTGGAATACCTGGAATCCTGGAATACCTGGAAGTCCTGGAAACCCTGAATCCTGAAATCCTGGAATCCTGGAATCCTGAATCCTGAATCCTGGAATCCTGGAATCCTGAATCCTGGAATCCTGGAATACCTGGAATCCTGAATCCTGAATCCTGGAATCCTGAAATCCTGGAATACCTGGAAATCCTGGAATCCTGAATCCTGGAATCCTGAATCCTGGAATACCTGGAATCCTGAATACCTGGAATCCTGAATCCTGGAATCCTGAATCCTGAATCCTGGAATCCTGGAATCCTGGAATACCTGAATCCTGGAATACCTGAAATCCTGAAATCCTGGAATCCTGAATCCTGAATCCTGGAAATCCTGAATCCTGGAATACCTGGAAATCCTGGAATCCTGAATCCTGAATCCTGGAATACCTGAATCCTGGAATACCTGGAATCCTGAATCCTGGAATCCTGGAATCCTGGAAACCCTGAATCCTGGAATCCTGGAATCCTGGAATACCTGGAATCCTGGAAACCCTGAATCCTGGAATCCTGAATCCTGAATCCTGGAATACCTGAAATCCTGGAATCCTGGAATCCTGGAATCCTGGAATCCTGGAAATCCTGGAATAATCCTGAATCCTGGAATCCTGGAATACCTGGAAACCCTGAAATCCTGGAATCCTGAAGTGAATCCTGAATCCTGGAATCCTGAAGTCCTGGAATACCTGGAATCCTGAATCCTGGAATCCTGGAATACCTGGAATCCTGGAATCCTGAATCCTGAATCCTGAATCCTGGAATACCTGAATCCTGGAATACCTGGAATCCTGGAATCCTGAATCCTGGAAACCCTGAATCCTGGAATCCTGGAATCCTGGAATCCTGAATCCTGGAATCCTGGAATCCTGAATCCTGGAATCCTGAATCCTGGAATCCTGGAATCCTGGAATCCTGGAAATCCTGAATCCTGAATCCTGAAATCCTGGAATACCTGGAATCCTGGAATCCTGGAATCCTGAATCCTGAATCCTGAAATCCTGGAATCCTGGAATCCTGGAATACCTGGAATACCTGGAATCCTGAATCCTGGAATACCTGAAATCCTGAATCCTGAATCCTGAATGCCTGGAATCCTGAATCCTGAATACCTGGAAACCCTGGAAATCCTGGAATACCTGGAATCCTGGAAATCCTGGAATACCTGGAATCCTGAAATCCTGAATCCTGGAATACCTGGAATACCTGAAATCCTGAATCCTGGAATCCTGAATCCTGGAATACCTGAATCCTGGAATCCTGAATACCTGGAAATCCTGAATCCTGAATCCTGGAATACCTGAATCCTGGAATCCTGAATCCTGGAAACCCTGAATCCTGAATCCTGAATCCTGAATCCTGAAGTCCTGGAATACCTGGAATCCTGAAATCCTGAATCCTGGAATCCTGGAATACCTGAATCCTGAAATCCTGAATCCTGGAATACCTGGAATCCTGGAATACCTGGAATACCTGAATCCTGGAATACCTGAATCCTGGAATACCTGGAATCCTGAAATCCTGGAATCCTGGAATCCTGGAATACCTGGAAATCCTGGAATCCTGGAATACCTGGAAACCCTGGAATCCTGGAATCCTGGAATCCTGGAATCCTGGAATACCTGGAATACCTGAATCCTGGAATCCTGAATCCTGGAATCCTGAATCCTGGAATCCTGAAATCCTGGAATACCTGAAATCCTGAATACCTGGAAACCCTGAATCCTGGAAATCCTGGAATCCTGAATCCTGGAATACCTGGAATACCTGGAATCCTGGAATACCTGAATACCTGAATCCTGGAATCCTGAAATCCTGGAATACCTGAATCCTGGAATCCTGGAATACCTGGAATCCTGGAATACCTGAATCCTGGAATACCTGGAATCCTGGAATCCTGGAATACCTGAATCCTGGAATCCTGGAATCCTGGAATACCTGGAATCCTGGAATCCTGAATCCTGGAAATCCTGGAATCCTGGAATCCTGGAATACCTGAAATCCTGAAATCCTGGAATACCTGGAATCCTGAAATCCTGGAATCCTGAATCCTGGAATACCTGGAATCCTGAATCCTGGAAACCCTGAATCCTGGAATACCTGGAATACCTGGAATACCTGAATCCTGGAATACCTGGAATCCTGAATCCTGGAATCCTGGAATCCTGGAATACCTGAAATCCTGAAATCCTGAATCCTGAAATCCTGGAAACCCTGGAATACCTGGAATCCTGAATCCTGGAATCCTGAATACCTGAATCCTGGAATACCTGGAATCCTGGAATCCTGAATCCTGGAATACCTGAATCCTGAAATCCTGGAAGAAATCCTGAATCCTGGAATCCTGAATCCTGGAATACCTGGAATCCTGAATCCTGAATCCTGAATCCTGGAATCCTGGAATCCTGAATCCTGGAATACCTGAATCCTGGAATCCTGGAATACCTGAAATCCTGGAATCCTGGAAACCCTGAATCCTGGAATACCTGGAATCCTGGAATCCTGAAGTCCTGGAAATCCTGGAATACCTGGAATCCTGAAATCCTGAATCCTGGAATACCTGGAATCCTGAAATCCTGGAATCCTGAATCCTGGAATACCTGGAAACCCTGGAATCCTGAAATCCTGGAATCCTGAAGTCCTGGAATACCTGGAATCCTGGAATCCTGGAATACCTGGAATCCTGGAATCCTGGAAACCCTGAATCCTGGAATCCTGGAATCCTGAATCCTGGAATCCTGGAATCCTGAATAGCTGAATCCTGAATCCTGGAAATCCTGGAATACCTGGAATCCTGGAATCCTGGAATCCTGGAATCCTGAAATCCTGGAATCCTGGAATCCTGGAATCCTGGAAACCCTGAATCCTGGAATCCTGGAAATCCTGAATCCTGGAATCCTGGAATACCTGAATCCTGGAATACCTGGAATACCTGAATCCTGGAATACCTGGAAATCCTGGAAACCCTGAATCCTGGAATCCTGGAATCCTGGAATACCTGGAATCCTGAATCCTGGAATACCTGGAATACCTGGAAATCCTGAATCCTGGAAACCCTGGAATCCTGGAATCCTGAATCCTGGAATACCTGGAAATCCTGGAATCCTGGAATCCTGGAAATCCTGGAATCCTGGAATACCTGAATCCTGGAATCCTGGAATACCTGAATCCTGAATCCTGGAATACCTGGAATCCTGGAAACCCTGAATCCTGGAATCCTGGAAATCCTGAATCCTGAATCCTGGAATCCTGGAATACCTGAAATCCTGGAATCCTGAATCCTGGAATACCTGGAATCCTGGAAATCCTGAATCCTGGAATCCTGGAATCCTGAATCCTGGAATCCTGGAATACCTGAATCCTGGAATCCTGGAAACCCTGAATCCTGAATCCTGAATCCTGGAATACCTGGAATCCTGGAATCCTGGAAATCCTGAATCCTGAAATCCTGAATCCTGGAATCCTGGAAATCCTGAATCCTGGAATCCTGGAATACCTGGAATCCTGAATCCTGGAATACCTGGAATCCTGAATCCTGGAATACCTGGAAATCCTGAAGTCCTGGAATCCTGAATCCTGAATCCTGAATCCTGAAATACCTGGAATCCTGGAAATCCTGAATCCTGGAATCCTGGAATACCTGGAATCCTGGAATCCTGAATCCTGAATCCTGAATCCTGGAATCCTGGAAACCCTGAATCCTGAAATCCTGGAATACCTGAATCCTGGAATCCTGGAATACCTGAAATCCTGGAATACCTGAATCCTGGAATCCTGGAATCCTGAAATCCTGAAATCCTGGAAACCCTGGAATCCTGGAATACCTGAATCCTGGAATCCTGGAATCCTGAATCCTGGAATCCTGGAATCCTGAATCCTGGAATCCTGGAAATCCTGAAGTCCTGGAATCCTGAATCCTGAATCCTGAATCCTGGAATCCTGAATCCTGAAATCCTGGAATCCTGGAAATCCTGAATCCTGGAATACCTGAATCCTGGAATCCTGAATCCTGAATACCTGGAATCCTGAATCCTGGAAACCCTGAATCCTGAAATCCTGAATCCTGGAATCCTGAAATCCTGGAATCCTGGAAATCCTGGAAATCCTGGAATACCTGGAATCCTGAATCCTGGAAACCCTGAATCCTGGAAACCCTGGAATCCTGGAATCCTGGAAATCCTGGAATCCTGAATCCTGAAATCCTGGAATACCTGGAATCCTGAATCCTGGAATCCTGGAAATCCTGGAATCCTGGAATCCTGGAATACCTGGAATCCTGAATCCTGGAAATCCTGAATCCTGGAATACCTGAATCCTGGAATCCTGGAATCCTGGAAATCCTGGAATCCTGAAATCCTGGAATCCTGGAATCCTGAATCCTGAATCCTGGAATCCTGAATCCTGAATCCTGGAATCCTGGAAATCCTGGAATACCTGGAAACCCTGAATCCTGGAATACCTGGAAACCCTGAAATCCTGGAATACCTGAATCCTGGAATCCTGGAATACCTGGAAATCCTGGAATCCTGGAATACCTGAATCCTGGAATCCTGAATCCTGAAATCCTGAATCCTGGAATCCTGGAATACCTGGAATCCTGAAGTCCTGGAATCCTGGAATACCTGAATAATCCTGGAAATCCTGAATCCTGGAATACCTGAATCCTGAATCCTGGAATCCTGGAATCCTGAATCCTGGAATCCTGGAATCCTGGAATCCTGAATCCTGGAAATCCTGAATCCTGGAATCCTGAATCCTGGAATACCTGAATACCTGGAATCCTGGAATCCTGGAATCCTGGAATCCTGAATCCTGAATCCTGGAATACCTGGAATACCTGGAATCCTGGAATCCTGGAATCCTGAATCCTGAATCCTGAAATCCTGGAATCCTGAATCCTGGAATCCTGGAATCCTGAATCCTGAATCCTGGAATCCTGAATCCTGGAATACCTGGAATACCTGAATCCTGGAATCCTGGAATCCTGGAATCCTGAATCCTGAATGCCTGGAAACCCTGAATCCTGAATCCTGGAAACCCTGAATCCTGGAATCCTGGAATACCTGGAAATCCTGGAAATCCTGGAATCCTGGAATCCTGGAATCCTGGAATACCTGAATCCTGAATCCTGGAATCCTGGAATACCTGAATCCTGAATACCTGGAATCCTGAATCCTGGAATCCTGAATCCTGAATCCTGAATCCCTGAATCCTGGAATACCTGAATCCTGGAATACCTGGAATCCTGAATCCTGGAATCCTGAATCCTGAATCCTGGAAATCCTGGAATACCTGGAATCCTGGAAATCCTGAATCCTGGAATACCTGGAATCCTGAAATCCTGGAATCCTGGAATACCTGGAATCCTGAAATCCTGAATCCTGGAATCCTGGAATCCTGGAATCCTGGAATCCTGGAATACCTGGAATCCTGGAATCCTGGAATACCTGAATCCTGGAATACCTGAAATCCTGGAAATCCTGGAATCCTGGAATACCTGGAATCCTGGAAATCCTGGAATCCTGGAATACCTGAATCCTGGAATACCTGAAATCCTGAAATCCTGGAATCCTGGAATCCTGAAATCCTGAATCCTGGAATCCTGGAAATCCTGGAATACCTGGAATCCTGGAATCCTGAATCCTGGAAATCCTGGAATACCTGGAATCCTGGAATCCTGGAATACCTGGAATCCTGAATCCTGGAAATCCTGAATCCTGGAATCCTGAAATCCTGAAATCCTGAATCCTGGAAATCCTGGAATCCTGGAATCCTGAAATCCTGGAATCCTGGAAACCCTGAAGTCCTGGAATCCTGAATCCTGAATCCTGAATCCTGGAATCCTGGAATCCTGAATCCTGAATACCTGAAATCCTGGAAACCCTGAATCCTGGAATACCTGGAATCCTGAATCCTGGAATCCTGGAATCCTGGAATACCTGAAGTCCTGGAAATCCTGAATCCTGGAATACCTGGAATCCTGAATCCTGGAATCCTGAAGTCCTGGAAATCCTGAAATCCTGGAATCCTGGAATCCTGGAAATCCTGAATCCTGAATCCTGGAATCCTGGAAATCCTGGAATCCTGGAAATCCTGGAATCCTGAATCCTGGAATCCTGGAATCCTGGAATCCTGGAATACCTGGAATCCTGGAATCCTGGAATACCTGAATCCTGAAATCCTGGAAATCCTGAATAGCTGGAATCCTGGAATACCTGGAATCCTGAATCCTGGAAATCCTGAAATCCTGGAATCCTGGAATCCTGAAATCCTGGAATACCTGGAATCCTGAATCCTGAATCCTGGAATCCTGGAAATCCTGAATCCTGGAATCCTGAATCCTGGAATACCTGGAATCCTGGAATCCTGAAGTCCTGGAATCCTGGAATACCTGGAATACCTGGAATCCTGGAATCCTGGAATCCTGAATACCTGGAATCCTGGAATCCTGAATCCTGGAATCCTGAATCCTGGAAATCCTGAATCCTGAATCCTGAAATCCTGAATCCTGGAATACCTGGAATCCTGAATCCTGGAAATCCTGAAATCCTGAATCCTGGAATACCTGAATCCTGGAATACCTGGAATACCTGAATCCTGGAATACCTGGAATCCTGGAATCCTGGAATCCTGGAATCCTGGAATCCTGGAATCCTGGAATCCTGGAAATCCTGGAATCCTGGAATACCTGGAATCCTGGAATACCTGGAATCCTGAAATCCTGAATCCTGGAATCCTGGAATACCTGGAATCCTGGAATACCTGGAATCCTGAATCCTGAATCCTGGAATCCTGGAAATCCTGGAATCCTGAAATCCTGGAATCCTGGAATCCTGAATCCTGAAATCCTGAATCCTGAAATCCTGGAATCCTGAATCCTGGAATACCTGGAAACCCTGGAATCCTGGAATCCTGGAAATCCTGAAATCCTGGAATACCTGGAATACCTGGAATACCTGGAATCCTGGAAATCCTGGAAATATCCTGAAAATCCTGGAATACCTGAATCCTGAAATCCTGAATCCTGGAATCCTGAATCCATCCTGGAATCCTGAAATCCTGGAATACCTGGAATCCTGAATCCTGGAAATCCTGAATCCTGGAATACCTGGAATCCTGGAATCCTGGAATACCTGGAATCCTGGAAACCCTGGAATCCTGGAATCCTGGAATCCTGAATCCTGGAAACCCTGAATCCTGGAATACCTGAATCCTGAATCCTGGAATACCTGAATCCTGAATCCTGGAATACCTGGAATCCTGAATCCTGAATCCTGAATCCTGGAATCCTGGAATACCTGGAAATCCTGGAATCCTGGAATCCTGAAATCCTGGAATCCTGAATCCTGAATCCTGAAATCCTGAATCCTGAATCCTGAATCCTGGAATACCTGGAATCCTGAATCCTGGAATACCTGGAATCCTGGAAACCCTGGAATCCTGAATCCTGGAATCCTGAATCCTGGAATCCTGAATCCTGGAATCCTGGAAATCCTGGAAACCCTGAATACCTGGAATCCTGGAATCCTGGAATCCTGAATCCTGGAATCCTGGAATACCTGGAATCCTGGAATCCTGGAATACCTGAATCCTGAAATCCTGGAATCCTGGAATACCTGGAAACCCTGAATCCTGGAATCCTGAATCCTGAATCCTGAATCCTGGAATACCTGAATCCTGAATCCTGAAATCCTGAATCCTGGAATCCTGAAATCCTGGAATCCTGGAATCCTGAATCCTGGAATCCTGGAATCCTGGAAATCCTGAATCCTGGAATCCTGGAATCCTGAAATCCTGAATCCTGGAAATCCTGGAATACCTGAATCCTGGAATACCTGAATCCTGGAATCCTGGAATCCTGAATCCTGGAAATCCTGAATCCTGGAATACCTGGAAATCCTGAATCCTGGAATACCTGGAATCCTGAATCCTGGAATCCTGAATCCTGAATCCTGGAATACCTGGAAATCCTGGAATCCTGAATCCTGGAATCCTGGAATCCTGAAATCCTGAATCCTGGAATCCTGGAATACCTGGAATCCTGAATACCTGGAATCCTGAATCCTGGAATCCTGGAATCCTGAATCCTGGAATCCTGGAATCCTGGAAATCCTGGAATCCTGAATCCTGAATCCTGAATCCTGGAAACCCTGAATCCTGGAATCCTGAATCCTGGAATACCTGGAATCCTGAAATCCTGGAATACCTGAATCCTGAATCCTGGAATCCTGAATCCTGGAATCCTGGAATCCTGAATCCTGGAATACCTGGAATCCTGGAATCCTGGAATCCTGAATCCTGGAATACCTGAATCCTGGAATCCTGAATCCTGGAATACCTGAATCCTGAAATCCTGGAATCCTGGAATCCTGAATCCTGAATCCTGGAATACCTGAAATCCTGGAATACCTGAAATCCTGGAATCCTGGAATCCTGGAATCCTGAATCCTGGAATCCTGAATCCTGAATCCTGAATCCTGGAATACCTGAATCCTGAATCCTGGAAATCCTGAAATCCTGGAATCCTGAATCCTGGAATACCTGGAATCCTGGAATCCTGAATACCTGAATCCTGGAATACCTGAATCCTGGAATCCTGGAATCCTGAATCCTGGAATACCTGGAATCCTGGAATCCTGGAATCCTGAATCCTGAATCCTGGAATCCTGAATCCTGGAAATCCTGAATCCTGGAAACCCTGGAATCCTGGAATCCTGGAATCCTGAATCCTGGAATCCTGAAATCCTGGAATACCTGAATCCTGGAATCCTGAAATCCTGGAATACCTGGAATCCTGAATCCTGGAATCCTGAATCCTGGAATCCTGAATCCTGAATCCTGGAAATCCTGAATCCTGGAATCCTGGAATCCTGGAAATCCTGAATCCTGGAATCCTGGAATCCTGAATCCTGGAATACCTGGAATACCTGAATCCTGGAATACCTGGAATCCTGAATCCTGAATCCTGGAATACCTGGAATCCTGAATCCTGAAATCCTGGAATACCTGAATCCTGAATCCTGGAATCCTGGAATCCTGAATCCTGGAATCCTGAAATCCTGAATCCTGGAAATCCTGAATACCTGGAAATCCTGAATCCTGAATCCTGAATCCTGGAATCCTGGAAACCCTGAATCCTGGAATCCTGAAATCCTGGAATCCTGGAATCCTGGAATCCTGAATCCTGGAATCCTGAATCCTGGAATCCTGGAATCCTGGAATACCTGGAATCCTGGAATACCTGGAATCCTGAATCCTGGAATACCTGGAATCCTGGAATCCTGGAATCCTGGAATCCTGAATCCTGAATCCTGAAATCCTGGAATCCTGAAATCCTGAATCCTGGAATCCTGGAATACCTGAATCCTGGAATCCTGGAATCCTGAATCCTGGAATCCTGAAATCCTGGAATCCTGAAGTCCTGAAATCCTGGAATCCTGGAATACCTGGAAACCCTGAATCCTGAATCCTGGAAATCCTGGAATCCTGGAATCCTGAATCCTGAATACCTGAATCCTGAAATCCTGGAATACCTGGAATCCTGGAAACCCTGAATCCTGGAAATCCTGGAATCCTGGAATCCTGAATCCTGGAAATCCTGGAATCCTGAATCCTGGAATCCTGGAATCCTGGAATCCTGAATCCTGAATCCTGGAATCCTGAATCCTGGAATACCTGGAATCCTGGAATCCTGAATCCTGGAAATCCTGGAATACCTGGAATCCTGAAATCCTGGAATACCTGAATCCTGAAATCCTGGAATCCTGGAATCCTGGAATCCTGGAATACCTGAATCCTGGAAATCCTGGAATCCTGAAATCCTGGAATCCTGGAATCCTGAATCCTGAATCCTGGAATACCTGGAATACCTGGAAATCCTGAATCCTGGAATCCTGAATCCTGAATCCTGGAATCCTGGAATACCTGAAATCCTGGAATCCTGGAATCCTGGAATCCTGGAATCCTGGAATACCTGGAATCCTGGAATCCTGAAATCCTGGAATCCTGGAATCCTGGAATCCTGGAATCCTGAATCCTGGAATACCTGGAATACCTGGAATCCTGGAATACCTGAATCCTGGAATACCTGGAATCCTGGAATCCTGGAATCCTGGAATACCTGAATCCTGGAAATCCTGGAAATCCTGGAATCCTGGAATCCTGAATCCTGGAATCCTGAATCCTGAAATCCTGGAATCCTGGATCCTGAATCCTGGAAACCCTGAATCCTGGAATCCTGGAATCCTGGAATCCTGAATCCTGGAATCCTGGAATACCTGGAATCCTGAATCCTGGAATCCTGAATCCTGAATCCTGGAATACCTGGAATACCCTGAATCCTGGAATCCTGAATCCTGGAATACCTGGAATCCTGGAATCCTGGAATACCTGAATCCTGGAATCCTGGAATACCTGGAAACCCTGAATCCTGGAATCCTGGAATCCTGAATCCTGGAATCCTGGAAATCCTGAATCCTGGAATCCTGAATCCTGGAATCCTGAAATCCTGAAATCCTGGAATCCTGGAATCCTGGAATCCTGAATCCTGGAATACCTGGAATCCTGAATCCTGGAATACCTGGAATACCTGAATCCTGGAATACCTGGAATACCTGGAATCCTGAATCCTGGAATCCTGGAATCCTGAATCCTGAATCCTGAATCCTGGAAATCCTGGAATCCTCTGAATCCTGGAATCCTGGAATACCTGAATCCTGAATCCTGGAATCCTGAATCCTGGAATACCTGAAATCCTGAATCCTGGAATCCTGAATCCTGGAATCCTGGAATCCTGAATCCTGAATCCTGGAATCCTGGAATCCTGGAAACCCTGGAATCCTGAATCCTGGAATCCTGGAATACCTGGAATCCTGGAATCCTGAATCCTGGAATACCTGAAATCCTGGAATCCTGAATCCTGAATCCTGGAATACCTGGAAATCCTGAAATCCTGAATCCTGAATCCTGAAATCCTGGAATCCTGGAAACCCTGAATCCTGGAATCCTGAATCCTGGAATCCTGGAATACCTGAATCCTGGAATCCTGGAAACCCTGAATCCTGGAATCCTGGAATACCTGGAATCCTGAATCCTGGAATCCTGAAGTCCTGGAATCCTGAATCCTGGAATCCTGGAATACCTGGAATCCTGAATCCTGAATCCTGGAATACCTGGAAATCCTGGAAACCCTGAATCCTGGAAACCCTGAATCCTGGAATCCTGGAATCCTGGAATCCTGGAATCCTGGAAACCCTGAATCCTGGAAATCCTGGAAACCCTGGAATCCTGAATCCTGGAATCCTGGAATCCTGGAATCCTGAAATCCTGAATCCTGGAATACCTGGAATCCTGGAATCCTGAAATCCTGAATCCTGGAATCCTGGAATCCTGGAATCCTGGAAACCCTGAATCCTGGAATACCTGGAATCCTGAATCCTGAATCCTGGAATCCTGGAATACCTGAATCCTGGAATCCTGGAAATCCTGAATCCTGGAATACCTGGAATCCTGGAAACCCTGGAATCCTGGAATCCTGGAATCCTGGAATCCTGGAATCCTGAATCCTGGAAATCCTGAAATCCTGGAATCCTGAAATCCTGGAATCCTGGAATCCTGGAATACCTGAAATCCTGGAATCCTGAATCCTGAATCCTGAATCCTGGAATACCTGGAATCCTGGAAATCCTGGAATCCTGGAATCCTGGAATACCTGGAATACCTGAATCCTGAATCCTGGAATCCTGGAATCCTGAATCCTGGAATCCTGAATCCTGAATCCTGGAAACCCTGGAATCCTGGAATCCTGAAATCCTGGAATCCTGAATCCTGAATCCTGGAATCCTGAATCCTGGAATACCTGAATCCTGAATCCTGGAATACCTGGAATCCTGGAATACCTGGAAATCCTGGAATCCTGGAATCCTGGAATCCTGGAATACCTGGAATCCTGAATCCTGGAAATCCTGAATCCTGGAATCCTGGAAATCCTGAATCCTGAATCCTGGAATCCTGAATCCTGGAATCCTGAAATCCTGGAAATCCTGGAATACCTGAATCCTGGAATCCTGAATCCTGGAATCCTGGAATCCTGAATCCTGGAATCCTGGAATACCTGGAATCCTGGAATCCTGGAATCCTGGAATCCTGGAATCCTGGAAATCCTGAATCCTGAATCCTGGAATACCTGGAATCCTGGAATACCTGAATCCTGGAATCCTGGAATCCTGAATCCTGGAATACCTGGAATCCTGAATCCTGAATCCTGAATCCTGGAATCCTGGAATCCTGGAATCCTGGAAACCCTGAATCCTGGAATCCTGAATCCTGGAATCCTGAATACCTGGAATCCTGAATCCTGGAATCCTGAATCCTGGAATCCTGGAATCCTGAATCCTGGAATCCTGGAATCCTGGAATCCTGAATCCTGGAATCCTGAAATCCTGAAATCCTGGAATCCTGAATCCTGAATCCTGGAATCCTGAATCCTGGAATCCTGGAATCCTGGAATCCTGGAATACCTGAATCCTGGAATCCTGGAATCCTGGAATCCTGGAATCCTGGAATCCTGGAATCCTGGAATCCTGAATCCTGAATCCTGGAATCCTGAAATCCTGGAATCCTGAATCCTGGAATACCTGAATACCTGGAATCCTGGAATCCTGGAATACCTGGAATCCTGAAATCCTGAATCCTGGAATCCTGGAATCCTGAATCCTGGAATCCTGGAATCCTGGAATCCTGGAATCCTGAATCCTGAATCCTGGAATACCTGGAATCCTGAATCCTGAATCCTGAATCCTGGAATACCTGAATCCTGAATCCTGAATCCTGAATCCTGGAATACCTGGAATCCTGAAATCCTGGAATACCTGGAATCCTGAAATCCTGAAATCCTGAATACCTGAAATCCTGAAATCCTGGAATACCTGAATCCTGGAATCCTGAAATCCTGGAATACCTGAATCCTGGAATCCTGAATCCTGGAATCCTGAATCCTGGAATACCTGAATCCTGAAATCCTGAATCCTGAATACCTGGAATCCTGGAATCCTGAATCCTGAATCCTGGAATACCCTGAAATCCTGGAATACCTGGAATCCTGGAATCCTGAAATCCTGGAATCCTGAATCCTGGAATCCTGAAATCCTGGAATACCTGGAATACCTGAATCCTGGAATACCTGGAATCCTGAATCCTGGAATCCTGGAAATCCTGGAATACCTGAATCCTGAATCCTGGAAATCCTGAATACCTGGAATACCTGAATACCTGAAATCCTGAATCCTGGAATACCTGGAATCCTGAATCCTGAAATCCTGAATCCTGGAATCCTGGAAACCCTGAATCCTGGAATCCTGAATCCTGAATCCTGGAAACCCTGAATCCTGGAAACCCTGGAATCCTGAATCCTGGAATACCTGAATCCTGAATCCTGGAATCCTGAAATCCTGAAATCCTGGAATACCTGGAATAGTAAATCCTGGAATCCTGAATCCTGGAATCCTGGAATCCTGAATCCTGGAAATCCTGAATCCTGGAATACCTGGAATCCTGGAATCCTGAATCCTGGAATCCTGAATCCTGGAAATCCTGAATCCTGGAATACCTGAATCCTGAAATCCTGGAAATCCTGGAATACCTGGAATCCTGAATCCTGGAAACCCTGAATCCTGGAATCCTGGAATCCTGGAATCCTGGAATCCTGGAATCCTGGAATCCTGAAATCCTGGAATCCTGAAATCCTGAATCCTGAATCCTGGAATACCTGGAATCCTGGAATCCTGAAATCCTGAATCCTGGAATACCTGAAATCCTGGAATACCTGGAATCCTGAATCCTGGAATCCTGGAATCCTGGAATCCTGAATCCTGAATCCTGGAATACCTGGAATCCTGAATCCTGGAATCCTGAATCCTGGAATCCTGAATCCTGGAATCCTGGAATCCTGAATCCTGGAATCCTGAATCCTGGAATCCTGGAAATCCTGAATCCTGGAATCCTGGAATCCTGGAAATCCTGGAATCCTGAATCCTGGAATACCTGGAATACCTGGAAACCCTGAATCCTGGAATCCTGGAATCCTGAATCCTGGAATCCTGAATCCTGAATCCTGGAATCCTGAAATCCTGGAATACCTGGAATCCTGAATCCTGGAATCCTGAAATCCTGGAAATCCTGAATACCTGAATCCTGGAATCCTGAATCCTGGAATCCTGGAATCCTGAATCCTGGAATACCTGAATCCTGGAATCCTGAATCCTGAAGTCCTGGAATACCTGGAATCCTGAATCCTGGAATCCTGAATCCTGAAATCCTGAATCCTGGAATCCTGAATCCTGAATCCTGAATCCTGGAATCCTGAAATCCTGGAATACCTGGAATAGCTGAATCCTGGAATCCTGAATCCTGAATCCTGAAATCCTGGAATACCTGAATCCTGGAATCCTGGAAATCCTGGAATCCTGAATCCTGAATCCTGAATCTGGAATCCTGGAATACCTGAATCCTGGAATCCTGGAATCCTGAATCCTGGAATACCTGAATCCTGGAATACCTGGAATCCTGGAATCCTGGAATCCTGAAATCCTGGAATCCTGGAAATCCTGAATCCTGAATCCTGGAATCCTGAATCCTGGAATCCTGGAATACCTGAATCCTGAATCCTGGAATACCTGAATCCTGGAATACCTGAATCCTGGAAATCCTGAATCCTGAATCCTGAATCCTGGAATCCTGAATCCTGAAATCCTGAATCCTGAATCCTGGAATCCTGAATCCTGGAATCCTGAATCCTGGAATACCTGGAATACCTGAATCCTGGAATCCTGGAAATCCTGGAATCCTGGAATACCTGGAATCCTGAATCCTGAATCCTGGAATACCTGAATCCTGGAATCCTGAATCCTGGAAACCCTGAATCCTGGAATACCTGGAAATCCTGGAATCCTGAATCCTGAAATCCTGAATACCTGAAATCCTGGAAACCCTGAAATCCTGAATCCTGGAATCCTGAATCCTGGAAATCCTGAATCCTGAAATCCTGAAATCCTGGAAACCCTGAATCCTGAATCCCTGGAAATCCTGGAAACCCTGAAACCCTGGAAACCCTGAAACCCTGAATCCTGAAAACCCCAAACCCCAAATCCCCAAACCCTGAATACCCAATACCCCAATCCTGAAACCCTGAATCCCTGAACCCCAAACCCCAAATCCCAAAGCAAACCCCAAATCCTGGAATACCTGGAATACCTGGAAACCCTGAAACCCCAAATCCTGGAAACCCCAAACCCTGGAAACCCTGAAATCCTGAAACCCTGAATACCTAAACCCTGGAAACCCTGAAATCCTGGAAACCCTAAACCCTAAACCCTAAACCCTAAACCCTAAACCCTAAACCCTAAACCCTAAACCCTAAACCCTAAACCCTAAACCCCAAACCCTAAACCCCAAACCCAAAACCCCAAACCCAAAACCCCAAACCCCAAACCCCAAAACCCAAACCCCAAAACCCTAAACCCCAAACCCTAAACCCCAAACCCTAAACCCTAAACCCTAAACCCTAAACCCTAAACCCTAAACCCTAAACCCTAAACCCTAAACCCTAAACCCTAAACCCTAAACCCTAAACCCTAAACCCTAAACTTGAACCTCGTTAGGTGTCAATTCCGCGCTTGTGCTTGGATCTCGTCATATGTCAATTGCGCGTCGTTTGTCATTTATCAAAACCTGCAAATATGAACACACGTTTAGTTTAGTGCCTTGAGAATGTGTTTCAACAATTTCCCCCTTTTTGATAATGGCAAACCAATATCGGGATATGCATATTAGATGATTCATAATGACGATCCAAGACAGGTATATGGATATGCAATTAGTTCCCCCTCAACATATGAATTCCCCCTCAATTTAGGCCAATAAATATTAAGTGCATAGCCCTTATTCTACCCCCTTTTGACATTAGCAAAAAAAAATATTAGTAAATAACTTGTTTATTGATTAACCAAAAATCCGAGTACATAAGAGACAATGAAACATAGGACAACAAGCTAGAAAAAGAAAGAAATTATTCATTATCATTATTAATTTCCGGCTCGGCATCCGTTACATCTTCCCAAAGGACAATTTGGGCATATGGATAATTGACATGGTCAAAGTATCCATGAAGTTCATGGGAGAGACGAGTGACATTCATATCGATGCGATTCATGGAGGTGGACAGAGACGCAATTTGCTCGGAAATGGTATTGAGGGATACATCGGACGGGGCCGGAGGACGACGTCGCTGAGTTGGATGCTCACCGATATTGGGAAATGAAGATTCTTGTATTTCCCAATGTTTCGTCGCCTTTTTGAGAGGGCCGACGGAAGTGTCGACACCGGATGCAACAAGAAGGGTCATAACGACAAAAGCATAATGGAGAGGCTTATCTTCCCCAATAGCATCAAACATATGAGTCTTGACGAACTTGCACCAATTGATGCGAGCTCCGGTGATGATAACATACATGAGTTTTGAATCCTCATGAGATATAGTTGTATGATTGAATTTCCGCGGTTTTAGAACGCGGGTGATGAAATAAAAAATTAAACGGTATTCGGGGAGCATGTTTGTGATGGTGGGACGACGATGGTCCGGAGTTGGAGAAAATTCACCGATGCCGATTTGAGTAAAAAGAAGTTGTTCATCAAATAGAGCGCCTTCTTCCCTAGTATAGCGTAAAATGTCTTCCCCATTGCGCAGAAGTTTAGTGATGGCTTGAATATTTGCCTCAGATACGGGGATGTGAATTCCATTGACGGTCGAGAAGAGTTCATCATCTTCGTCTTTCTCGAGGTTTGAATAGAAGGCCTGAATTAAGGAAGGATGAATGTAAGGGGTGTGAAGGTATAGGAGATCAAGGAGTTGGCTTTGTAGGAGCATATTTGCTGTGGATGGAGGGGCGCTTTGAGTAAGAAATCGATTAGTGGAAAATCGAGGAGGGAGGATTTCTCGATTTTCAAACTTTTCAATGAAGCGCATAAGTTGTTCTTCACTGTTGAATCGTAAGAAGGAGCCATCTTTATAACAATAAACTGGTGGACGAGTGGCGGAAGAGGAGGCAACATTTTTGCCGGCACGAGCACGTTTGGAGGTTCTGCCCGACATTTTGAATAAGTAGTAATAGCTTTTGAAAGAAATTTGAGAAATTTTGAGAGTTTGGGAGATAAGTTTGATGTTTGAGTGAAGAAATTGAAGACTTATAGCACCTATTTATAGTGAGAAGGATGGCATTGCATTGAAGATGAAAATCTGCAGAAATTTAAGAGGCAAAACGGTCAGAAACGGTAACTATTTTGAAATACTGACTGAGGATAATCGATTCTTGAATTATGGTAATCGATTATTCTGACACAGAGTGCACAGTAATTTTCTGACTCGGGAGATAATCGATTATACTTTTGAGATAATCGATTATTTTAGGAAGTACAGTAATGAATGGCCGAGACGGTAATCGATTAAAAAGTTTTAAGAAATCGATTATTGTCACAATTAACACCTGAAAAATAATGTTAACAAAATCGATTATAAAAATTTATAATCGATTTTTATATTTACCATCCAAACACCTGCAATGCAAACATTGTTAGATAATCGATTGTAGTGTTGCATAATCGATTATGTTAATTTTCTAGCATAATAAACATAAAACGTAAATAATCGATTAGTGATACTTGCGAATCGATTTTCAGGCATAGTAAGCATACGACAAAAAGAAGTGATAATCGATTATCGACTTTAGAGAAATCGATTATTCTACACCATCGCCTTATTATTCCCCCTGCCTTTAGGGCGATACCTGCAAAAGAGAATTAGGTGCCTCAGACGCTCAAGTTAGTAATGAAAGGAAAAAAAATTCAATGTATGACTTAGATCACTGTGGAGTCAAGAATTAAGAATTCTTTCTCTAAGAGCTTTGTGAAGATGTTGACCAATTGAAAACGTGATCTCTTAAGAAGTGTGTCCTAAGGTGTTCTTAAGAGTGTTTCGAGTACTTACCTTTTGTTCAATGTCGCCAATTACCTTGTCGAGAGGATGGTCTTTGATTGTCCTCCACGCGTTGGGCAATTTCGTTTCTTTCTCCAGTGGTGGCGCTTCCTCCGATGATTGTTCCAAGATTTCGTCTTGAATTTCCTTTGGGTTTTCCTCTTGTACTTTGTCTTGAGGACTTATTGTGTTTAAAATACCTGCAAGATCAAAACCAGAATCCTTTCTCGCCAAGCGAGCATTATTTTCGGAAAACACAATATGAGGGGATTCCTCAATAGTTTCGGTTCTATTATTGAATACTCTATATGCTTTGCTACGTGATGAATAACCAAGAAAAATTCCTTCATCCGATTTGGCATCGAATTTTCCCAAATTATCTTTTCCGTTGTTATGAATAAAGCATTTACAACCGAATACTCTAAGATGGGAGAGCTTAGGTTTCCTTCCCTTATAGAGTTCATAGGGAGTGTTCATGAGTATTGGCCTTATGACTACTCTGTTTAAAACGTAGCATGCGGTACTCACGGCATCCGCCCAAAATTGTTTGGGAATCTTAGCCTCATCGAGCATGGTTCTAGCCATCTCTTCGAGACACCTATTTTTCCGTTCCACCACTCCATTTTGTTGTGGTGTACGTGGAGCAGAGAAGGTGTGCTCAATACCGAGTTCGTCACAAAAGTCCGTAAAGAGATTGTGATCGAACTCTCCCCCATGATCACTTCTTATGGAAGTGACGGTTGTGTTCTTTTCATTTTGAACACGTTTAAGAAAACATTTAAAATTTTGAAAAGCCTCACTTTTGTGAGCAAAAAATAGTGTCCATGTAAATCTAGAATAATCATCAACAATAACAAAAGCATAACGATTTCTACCAAGACTTTCAATGCGAGATGGTCCAAAAAGATCCATGTGAAGAAGTTGCAAAGGTCTTGTAGTTGAAACAATATTCTTAGATTTAAAAGATGCTTTTGTTTGCTTCCCTTTTTGACACGAATCACAAATAGTGTCATTTTCAAATTTCAAATTTGGAAGACCAATAACTAAATTTTGTGAAACCAATTTGTTTAAAAGATGCATGTTGATATGAGCTACTCTACGATGCCATAACCACATATCATCTTCTTTACTCATAAGACAATTCACATACTCTGATGAAGAGTTTTCAAGATCAACCATCACGAAGGATAATTTTAAAATCACTACGACGAAAAACTAAGCATTCTTCCGAATCAAACAAAACAAGATTTCCCTTGTCACATAATTGACTTATGCTCAAGAGATTATGTTTTTGACCTTTAACTAGAAATATATGCTTAATGGAAGAAGATTCATTCTTACCGACCGAGCCAATGCCGATAATTTTTCCCTTGTTGTTATCTCCAAAAATAACGTTTCCTCCTTCCTTGTGTTCTAGTTGAAGGAACTTGGATGCGTCTCCGGTCATGTGTTTGGAGCATCCACTATCAAGGTACCAAAGTACACTTGATCCCTTCAAACATACCTACAAGACAAATCAATGAGTTTTTGGTACCCAAGCTGTTTTGGGTCCTTGAGAGTTAGGTGTAAAATGCTGTTGTGCTTGACATGCAGCTAAGTGTCTGTGTCTAGTAAAACAAGCAGGAACAATATGTCCTATTCGACTACAATAGTGACAGATGACATTAGGATTATGCATTCTTCAAGGTTGGCAGTAGTTGGAGGTACGAAAATCGTTTGCTCTATTTTTGACAATATGGTGTTGAAGGCCATTTCTAGGCGTTCTAAAATGTTCAAAGTTTCTTCTAGTGTTTGGTCTAGGATGCATGTTGATTCTAGGATGGTTACTTCTAGGATGAATGTTTATTTTGTTTATCCTAGGTTGAGCCTTGGGTTGTTGGGGGATGGCTTCAACTTTTTCTTTAGGCTCGTTTTTGAAACCTATGCCATGTTTGGTCGATTTCAAATTGACAAGAACATCATTCAAATTTTTATGAGAAGAATTGAACTTATCTAGGGTGCCCTTAAGTCCTTCTACTTCATCTTTTAGATGCATGCAAGAAATACAATTTTTACTAGAACTCTCGGGTTTGTCGGCGCTTCTCTTGCCGAAAAATTTGTTTTCTTCTTTCAACTTCTCATTTTCCAAAATCAATTTTTCCAAATCTTTTTCTTTCAAAGAGAGTTGTTTTTCAAAATCTTTTTCTTTCAAAGAAGAATTTTTCTTTACGTCTCTAACAGTTTCGGAAGCTCTAATGAATTCACTATACAATTCATCAAAAGCATTTTGCATTTCCTCAAGAGAAAAGAAATTTTTTGAAGAAATTTGACATACCTCTTCTTGATTGTCTTCGTGTGCCATGAGACATAGATTTCTCCTTTTTGACATTTGGGCAATTTGATTTAATGTGCCCGATTTCTCCGCATCCATAGCACTTTACTTGATCTCCTTGTAGTTTGCCTTTTCGTTCATACTCTTTTCGCATGAACTTTTGAAACCTCTTAATAATGAGTTCGAACTCATTATCTCCGTTGTTTAAGTCCTCATCATTTTGAGGTTGAGCCGTGCTTGCCTTGAGGGCGATTCTTTGTTTCCTTTGATCATTAAACGGAGGGTTAAGTATAGTAGATTCATAGGTTTTAAGATTACCTCTTAGTCCGTCGATGGTGACATTTGAAATGCCGATAGACTCTTGAATCGCGTCGGCCTTGGAGCGCCATTCCGGAGTGAGACTTCGGAGAATTTTTTGGACAAGTTCCTTATTCGTGAAGGTCTTCTTAAGAGCATGTAGGTCATTGACGATTTTTGAAAATCGTTCGAACATGTCATCGATCCTCTCGCTTTCCTTCATGTGAAACAGTTCATATGCATGGGTTAGAAAATCAATTTTAGCTTCTCTTACCTGGTCCGTACCTTCGTACGTGATTTCCAGCTTATCCCACATTTGCTTAGCCGTTGTGCAACATGATATTTTTCTGTAATCATCAGCATTTACAGCACAATATAATAAGTTGATGGCTCTAGCGTTGTTTTGCACTTTTCGGATATCATCCGCATCGTATTCATCTTCGGATTTTGGAACCCATTCATTTTCAACCTTTTTGGTTGGAATTTGTTCTCCCTTCATTATAACCTTCCATAGATGAAAATTATTCGATTGGATGAATATTCTCATCCTCTCCTTCCAGTACGTATAGTTTGTGCCGTCGAACAGTGGTGGTCTGGTGGAGCATTGTCCTTCACCTATTCCTGCATTAAAGTCACGAGTAGAAGCCATGGATTGTTTCTCTCAAACGGTTAAGTCTTTCAGAGAGTTGGGATCTGATACCAATTGTTAGAATATACGCTTAACGCTAGAGGGGGGGGGTGAATAGCGTTATAATAAAAAACAATATAGACTTGCGGAAACCATAAACCCTAAACCCTAAACCATAAACCATAAACCATAAACCCTAAACCCTAAACCATAAACCATAAACCAAACCCTAAACCCAAAACCCCAAACCCCAAACCCCAAACCCCAAACCCCAAACCCCAAAACCCAAAACCCTAAACCCTAAACCCTAAACCCTAAACCCTAAACCCTAAACCCTAAACCCTAAACCCTAAACCCTAAACCCTAAACCCTAAACCCTAAACCCTAAACCCTAAACCCTAAACCCTAAACCCTAAACCCTAAACCCTAAACTTGAACCTCGTTAGGTGTCAATTTCGCGCTTGTGCTTGGATCTCGTCATATGTCAATTGCGCGTCGTTTGTCATTTATCAAAACCTGCAAATATGAACACACGTTTAGTTTAGTGCCTTGAGAATGTGTTTCAACAATTTCCCCCTTTTTGATAATGGCAAACCAATATCGGGATATGCATATTAGATGATTCATAATGACGATCCAAGACAGGTATATGGATATGCAATTAGTTCCCCCTCAACATATGAATTCCCCCTCAATTTAGGCCAATAAATATTAAGTGCATAGCCCTTATTCTACCCCCTTTTGACATTAGCAAAAAAAAATATTAGTAAATAACTTGTTTATTGATTAACCAAAAATCCGAGTACATAAGAGACAATGAAACATAGGACAACAAGCTAGAAAAAGAAAGAAATTATTCATTATCATTATTAATTTCCGGCTCGGCATCCGTTACATCTTCCCAAAGGACAATTTGGGCATATGGATAATTGACATGGTCAAAGTATCCATGAAGTTCATGGGAGAGACGAGTGACATTCATATCGATGCGATTCATGGAGGTGGACAGAGACGCAATTTGCTCGGAAATGGTATTGAGGGATACATCGGACGGGGCCGGAGGACGACGTCGCTGAGTTGGATGCTCACCGATATTGGGAAATGAAGATTCTTGTATTTCCCAATGTTTCGTCGCCTTTTTGAGAGGGCCGACGGAAGTGTCGACACCGGATGCAACAAGAAGGGTCATAACGACAAAAGCATAATGGAGAGGCTTATCTTCCCCAATAGCATCAAACATATGAGTCTTGACGAACTTGCACCAATTGATGCGAGCTCCGGTGATGATAACATACATGAGTTTTGAATCCTCATGAGATATAGTTGTATGATTGAATTTCCGCGGTTTTAGAACGCGGGTGATGAAATAAAAAATTAAACGGTATTCGGGGAGCATGTTTGTGATGGTGGGACGACGATGGTCCGGAGTTGGAGAAAATTCACCGATGCCGATTTGAGTAAAAAGAAGTTGTTCATCAAATAGAGCGCCTTCTTCCCTAGTATAGCGTAAAATGTCTTCCCCATTGCGCAGAAGTTTAGTGATGGCTTGAATATTTGCCTCAGATACGGGGATGTGAATTCCATTGACGGTCGAGAAGAGTTCATCATCTTCGTCTTTCTCGAGGTTTGAATAGAAGGCCTGAATTAAGGAAGGATGAATGTAAGGGGTGTGAAGGTATAGGAGATCAAGGAGTTGGCTTTGTAGGAGCATATTTGCTGTGGATGGAGGGGCGCTTTGAGTAAGAAATCGATTAGTGGAAAATCGAGGAGGGAGGATTTCTCGATTTTCAAACTTTTCAATGAAGCGCATAAGTTGTTCTTCACTGTTGAATCGTAAGAAGGAGCCATCTTTATAACAATAAACTGGTGGACGAGTGGCGGAAGAGGAGGCAACATTTTTGCCGGCACGAGCACGTTTGGAGGTTCTGCCCGACATTTTGAATAAGTAGTAATAGCTTTTGAAAGAAATTTGAGAAATTTTGAGAGTTTGGGAGATAAGTTTGATGTTTGAGTGAAGAAATTGAAGACTTATAGCACCTATTTATAGTGAGAAGGATGGCATTGCATTGAAGATGAAAATCTGCAGAAATTTAAGAGGCAAAACGGTCAGAAACGGTAACTATTTTGAAATACTGACTGAGGATAATCGATTCTTGAATTATGGTAATCGATTATTCTGACACAGAGTGCACAGTAATTTTCTGACTCGGGAGATAATCGATTATACTTTTGAGATAATCGATTATTTTAGGAAGTACAGTAATGAATGGCCGAGACGGTAATCGATTAAAAAGTTTTAAGAAATCGATTATTGTCACAATTAACACCTGAAAAATAATGTTAACAAAATCGATTATAAAAATTTATAATCGATTTTTATATTTACCATCCAAACACCTGCAATGCAAACATTGTTAGATAATCGATTGTAGTGTTGCATAATCGATTATGTTAATTTTCTAGCATAATAAACATAAAACGTAAATAATCGATTAGTGATACTTGCGAATCGATTTTCAGGCATAGTAAGCATACGACAAAAAGAAGTGATAATCGATTATCGACTTTAGAGAAATCGATTATTCTACACCATCGCCTTATTATTCCCCCTGCCTTTAGGGCGATACCTGCAAAAGAGAATTAGGTGCCTCAGACGCTCAAGTTAGTAATGAAAGGAAAAAAAATTCAATGTATGACTTAGATCACTGTGGAGTCAAGAATTAAGAATTCTTTCTCTAAGAGCTTTGTGAAGATGTTGACCAATTGAAAACGTGATCTCTTAAGAAGTGTGTCCTAAGGTGTTCTTAAGAGTGTTTCGAGTACTTACCTTTTGTTCAATGTCGCCAATTACCTTGTCGAGAGGATGGTCTTTGATTGTCCTCCACGCGTTGGGCAATTTCGTTTCTTTCTCCAGTGGTGGCGCTTCCTCCGATGATTGTTCCAAGATTTCGTCTTGAATTTCCTTTGGGTTTTCCTCTTGTACTTTGTCTTGAGGACTTATTGTGTTTAAAATACCTGCAAGATCAAAACCAGAATCCTTTCTCGCCAAGCGAGCATTATTTTCGGAAAACACAATATGAGGGGATTCCTCAATAGTTTCGGTTCTATTATTGAATACTCTATATGCTTTGCTACGTGATGAATAACCAAGAAAAATTCCTTCATCCGATTTGGCATCGAATTTTCCCAAATTATCTTTTCCGTTGTTATGAATAAAGCATTTACAACCGAATACTCTAAGATGGGAGAGCTTAGGTTTCCTTCCCTTATAGAGTTCATAGGGAGTGTTCATGAGTATTGGCCTTATGACTACTCTGTTTAAAACGTAGCATGTGGTACTCACGGCATCCGCCCAAAATTGTTTGGGAATCTTAGCCTCATCGAGCATGGTTCTAGCCATCTCTTAGAGACACCTATTTTTCCATTCCACCACTCCATTTTGTTGTGGTGTACGTGGAGCAGAGAAGGTGTGCTCAATACCGAGTTCGTCACAAAAGTCCGTAAAGAGATTGTGATCGAACTCTCCCCCATGATCACTTCTTATGGAAGTGACGGTTGTGTTCTTTTCATTTTGAACACGTTTAAGAAAACATTTAAAATTTTGAAAAGCCTCACTTTTGTGAGCAAGAAATAGTGTCCATGTAAATCTAGAATAATCATCAACAATAACAAAAGCATAACGATTTCTACTAAGA
This sequence comes from Nicotiana benthamiana, assembly GCA_034376525.1. Classification (NCBI taxonomy): domain Eukaryota; kingdom Viridiplantae; phylum Streptophyta; class Magnoliopsida; order Solanales; family Solanaceae; genus Nicotiana; species Nicotiana benthamiana. Next base: position 43,615 of record JAXGFW010000198.1, read on the forward strand.
CTTTCAATGCGAGATGGTCCAAAAAGATCCATGTGAACAAGTTGCAAAGGTCTTGTAGTTGAAACAATATTCTTAGATTTAAAAGATGCTTTTGTTTGCTTCCCTTTTTGACACGAATCACAAATAGTGTCATTTTCAAATTTCAAATTTGGAAGACCAATAACTAAATTTTGTGAAACCAATTTGTTTAAAAGATGCATGTTGATATGAGCTACTCTACGATGCCATAACCACATATCATCTTCTTTACTCATAAGACAATTCACATACTCTGATGAAGAGTTTTCAAGATCAACCATCACGAAGGATAATTTTAAAATCACTACGACGAAAAACTAAGCATTCTTCCGAATCAAACAAAACAAGATTTCCCTTGTCACATAATTGACTTATGCTCAAGAGATTATGTTTTTGACCTTTAACTAGAAATATATGCTTAATGGAAGAAGATTCATTCTTACCGACCGAGCCAATGCCGATAATTTTTCCCTTGTTGTTATCTCCAAAAATAACGTTTCCTCCTTCCTTGTGTTCTAGTTGAAGGAACTTGGATGCGTCTCCGGTCATGTGTTTGGAGCATCCACTATCAAGGTACCAAAGTACACTTGATCCCTTCAAACATACCTACAAGACAAATCAATGAGTTTTTGGTACCCAAGCTGTTTTGGGTCCTTGAGAGTTAGGTGTAAAATGCTGTTGTGCTTGACATGCAGCTAAGTGTCTGTGTCTAGTAAAACAAGCAGGAACAATATGTCCTATTCGACTACAATAGTGACAGATGACATTAGGATTATGCATTCTTCAAGGTTGGCAGTAGTTGGAGGTACGAAAATCGTTTGCTCTATTTTTGACAATATGGTGTTGAAGGCCATTTCTAGGCGTTCTAAAATGTTCAAAGTTTCTTCTAGTGTTTGGTCTAGGATGCATGTTGATTCTAGGATGGTTACTTCTAGGATGAATGTTTATTTTGTTTATCCTAGGTTGAGCCTTGGGTTGTTGGGGGATGGCTTCAACTTTTTCTTTAGGCTCGTTTTTGAAACCTATGCCATGTTTGGTCGATTTCAAATTGACAAGAACATCATTCAAATTTTTATGAGAAGAATTGAACTTATCTAGGGTGCCCTTAAGTCTTTCTACTTCATCTTTTAGATGCATGCAAGAAATACAATTTTTACTAGAACTCTCGGGTTTGTCGGCGCTTCTCTTGCCGAAAAATTTGTTTTCTTCTTTCAACTTCTCATTTTCCAAAATCAATTTTTCCAAATCTTTTTCTTTCAAAGAGAGTTGTTTTTCAAAATCTTTTTCTTTCAAAGAAGAATTTTTCTTTACGTCTCTAACAGTTTCGGAAGCTCTAATGAATTCACTATACAATTCATCAAAAGCATTTTGCATTTCCTCAAGAGAAAAGAAATTTTTTGAAGAAATTTGACATACCTCTTCTTGATTGTCTTCGTGTGCCATGAGACATAGATTTCTCCTTTTTGACATTTGGGCAATTTGATTTAATGTGCCCGATTTCTCCGCATCCATAGCACTTTACTTGATCTCCTTGTAGTTTGCCTTTTCGTTCATACTCTTTTCGCATGAACTTTTGAAACCTCTTAATAATGAGTCCGAACTCGTTATCTCCGTTTTTTAAGTCCTCATCATTTTGAGGTTGAGCCGTGCTTGCCTTGAGGGCGATTCTTTGTTTCCTTTGATCATTAAACGGAGGGTTAAGTATAGTAGATTCATAGGTTTTAAGATTACCTCTTAGTCCGTCGATGGTGACATTTGAAATGCCGATAGACTCTTGAATCGCGTCGGCCTTGGAGCGCCATTCCGGAGTGAGACTTCGGAGAATTTTTTGGACAAGTTCCTTATTCGTGAAGGTCTTCTTAAGAGCATGTAGGTCATTGACGATTTTTGAAAATCGTTCGAACATGTCATCGATCCTCTCGCTTTCCTTCATGTGAAACAGTTCATATGCATGGGTTAGAAAATCAATTTTAGCTTCTCTTACCTGGTCCGTACCTTCGTACGTGATTTCCAGCTTATCCCACATTTGCTTAGCCGTTGTGCAACATGATATTTTTCTGTAATCATCAGCATTTACAGCACAATATAATAAGTTGATGGCTCTAGCGTTGTTTTGCACTTTTCGGATATCATCCGCATCGTATTCATCTTCGGATTTTGGAACCCATTCATTTTCAACCTTTTTGGTTGGAATTTGTTCTCCCTTCATTATAACCTTCCATAGATGAAAATTATTCGATTGGATGAATATTCTCATCCTCTCCTTCCAGTACGTATAGTTTGTGCCGTCGAACAGTGGTGGTCTGGTGGAGCATTGTCCTTCACCTATTCCTGCATTAAAGTCACGAGTAGAAGCCATGGATTGTTTCTCTCAAACGGTTAAGTCTTTCAGAGAGTTGGGATCTGATACCAATTGTTATAATATACGCTTAACGCTAGAGGGGGGGGGTGAATAGCGTTATAATAAAAAACAATATAGACTTGCGGAATTAAAAATTGCAGGATTGAAATAAGTGCGGTAAGTAAATAATAAGGAACGAACGCACCGAAATTATCCTGGTTCACCACAACCTGTGGCTAGTCCAGTCCCCGAGAGACTCTCTCGAGATTCCACTAACTTCGTTAAGCTTACGGGTGCTTAACAAACCGTTACAAACTGGAACTTGAGTCACACAAGCCTCAACAACCTTTGCTCGAAGATACCACACTTCAAGACTTCAACCGAAGGAATGTAAACGTTCCTTCTTACAACCACAAGGGATTAACACTTCCCTTCAAGTGTATACAAACACTTAGCACTCAAGACAAGACTCTCTTTAAGAGTAGATATGAGTAAAATAAATACGCTCAAGAACACAACAACTTTCGTCAAGAGTTTGGCTCTCAAAAACTTATTAAATGAATAGAAAATGATGAATATGAGAGTATGCAAGCTTTAGCAAGAATATAATCAGTTGTTGTACTTAGAAGACTGATTTTGAGTTGTATTTATAGTGTTCAAAAACCCCACAACCGTTGCCTAATTGCCAATCAAGAATTGCTGATTTTGTGCTAAGATAATCGATTATCTGATTTGCATAATCGATTATTTTCCAATCGTTCAAAAATCATTCCCAGATTTTAAGAAGAATAATCAATTATCCAAATCGTATAATCGATTACCTGACAACGTTCAAAAAATCATATTCAGATTTTACTTAGCATAATCGATTATCAGATTGTGTATAATCGATTACCTGACAACGTTCAAAAAATCATATGCAGATTTTACTTAGCATAATCGATTATCAGATTGTGTATAATCGATTATCTTTCAGAGTTTAAAAATACTTTGGCAACGGTCATTTGCATAATCGATTATGCTATAAGGATAATCGATTATCTTTTATATTTTGAAAACTTCGGACTACACTGTCTTAACATGATCGATTATCATAAAGTACATAATCGATTATTTTACATTCTTGTAAAATTTGATAGACACTGCCTCAACATAATCGATTATCATAATGTGCATAATCGATTATTTTATAGCTTTGAAAAATCTGATGGACACTGCCTCAACATAATCGATTATCATAAGGTACATAATCGATTATCTTGTAGCTTTGAAAAATCTAATGTACACTGCCTTAACATAATCGATTATCATAAGGTACAAAATCGATTATTGTTCAGCTTTGTAAATCTGGTGTACATTGTCTTAACATAATCGATTATCATAAAGTACATAATCGATTATCTTTGTCCAGATTTGAGAGGCATGTTTAAAAATCATTTTGGCTAAAATAAAATGTTTGAAAATCATTTTGCTTTAAATTAAATATGCATGATTTGATAAAAATGATTATACGAGAGAAGCCAAGCCTTGAGTTAATTGTCGGATCAAGATCACAATTAAAGAACGACTCATGTATAACTTTATTTCTTTCCTTGATCATGATCTTTGTTCGTCTTGTGCTTGAACCTCTTTATGTGCCAATTTCGCGCTTGTGCTTGGATCTCGTCATATGTCAATTGCGCGTCATTTGTCATTTATCAAAACCTGCAAATATGAACACACGTTTAGTTTAGTGCCTTGAGAACGTGTTTCAACAGAAATTACACATTTTGGCTGTTTACGGCCATAAAATTGGAAATCCGCGCGAGTCCCAAATTTTCGTGTGCTATAGCCCACGCCTTCTGCCGTGGCCCCGGTCCCCCGGACCAGGATCGTATAAAAATTTTCATGGACGAAAAATACGACCAAAGGTACCATAATCATCGCCCCACCATGACCAAATTACATTTTTTGGCCTATACGGCCATAAAATTGGAAATCCGCGCGAGTCCCAAATTTTCGTGTGCTATAGCACACGCCTTCTGCCGTGGCCCCGAGCCTCCGGACCCGGATCGTCTAAACTTGTTCATGGACGTCGAATACGACCAAAGGAACCATAGTCACTGTCCCTCCATGACCAAATTACATTTTTTGGCCATTACGGCTATAAAATTGGAAATCCGCGCGAGTCCCAATTTTTCGTGTGCTATAGCCCACGCCTTCTGCGGTGGCCCTGGGCCCCCAGACCCTGCTCGTCTAAAATTTTGCTTGGACATCGAATGCGGCCAAAGGAACCATAGTCACTGCCCCACCATGACCAAATTGCATTTTTTGGCAGTTTACGGCCATATAATTGGAAATCCGCACGAGTCCCAAATTTTCGTGTGCTATAGCCCACGCCTTGTGCCGTGTCCCCAGGCCCCCGGACCCGGATCGTCTAAAATTTTTCATGGACGTCGAATACGGGCAAAGGAACCATTGTCACTGCCCCTGCATGACGAAGTTACATTTTTTGGTTGTTTACGGCCATAAAATTGGAAATCCGCGCGAGTCCCAAATATTCGTGTGCTATAGCCAACGCTTTCTGCCGTGACCCCGAGCCCCCGGACCCGGATCGTCTAAAATTTTTCATGGACATCGAATACGACCATAGGAACTATAGTCACCGCCCCTCCATGACCAAGTTATATTTTTTGGACTTTACGGCCATAAAATTGGAAATACGCGCGAGTCCCAAATTTTCGTGTGCTATAGCCCACGCCTTCTGCCGTGGCCCCAGGCCCCCGAACCAGAATCGTCTAAATTTTTCATGGACGTCGAATACGACAAAAGGAACCATAGTCACCGCCCCTCCATGACTAAATTACATTTTTTGGTCATTACGGCTATAAAATTGGAAATCCGCGCGAGTCCCAAATTTTCCTGTGCTATAGCCCACGCCTTCTGCTGTGGCCCTGGGCCCCCAGACCCTGCTCGTCTAAAATTTTGCTTGGACGTCAAATACGTCCAAAGGAACCATAGTCCATGCCCCGCCATGACCAAATTACATTTTTTTGCAGTTTACGGCCATAAAATTGGAAATCCGCGCGAGTCCCAAATTTTCGTGTGCTATAGCCCACGCCTTCTGCCGTGTCCCCGCGCCCCAAGACCTGGATCGGCTAAAATTTTTCATGGACGTCAAATACGGGCGAAGGAACCATTGTCGCTGCCCCTGCATGACGAAATTACATTTTTTGGCCGATTACGGCCATACAATTGGAAATCCGCGCGAGTCCCAAATTTTCGTGTGCTATAGCCAACGCCTTCTGTCGTGGCCCCGGGCCCCCGGACCCGGATGATCTGAAATTTTTCATGGACGTCGAATACGACCAAAGGAACCATAGTCAGCGCCCCTCCATGACCAAATTATATTTTTGGCCTTTACGGCCATAAAATTGGAAATCCGCGCGAGTTCAAAATTTTCGTGTGCTATAGCCCACGCCTTCTGCCGTGGCCCCAGGCTCCCGGACTCGGATCGTCTAAAAATTTTCATGGACATCGAATACGACCAAAGGAACCATAGTCACCGCCCCTCCATGACCAAATTACATTTTTTGGCCTTTACGGCCATAAAATTGGAAATCTGCGCGAGTCCCAAATTTTCGTGTGCTATAGCCCACGCCTTCTGCCGTGGCCCCGATCCCCCGGACCCTGATCGTCCAAAATTGTTCATGTACATCGAATAAGACCAAAGGAACCATAGTCACCGCCCCGCCATGACCAAATTGCATTTTTTGGTCTATACGGCTATAAAATTGGAAATCCGCGCGAGTCAAAATTTTAGTGTGCTATAGCCCACGCCTTCTGCCGAGGCCCTGGGCCCCCACACCCTGATCGTCTAAAATTTTATTTGGACATCGAATGCGGCCAAAGGAACCATAGTCACTGCCCCGCCATAACCAAATTAAATTTTTTGGCAGTTTACAGCCATAAAATTGGAAATCCGCGCGAGTCCCAAATTTTCGTGTGCTATAGCCCACGCCTTCTGCCGTGGCCCCGGGCCCCCACACCCTGATCGTGTAAAATTTTGCTTGGACGTTGAATACGGCCAAAGGAACCATAGTCACTGCCCCGCAATGACCAAATTACATTTTTTGGATGTTTACGGCCATAA